>WSYQ01000975.1:0-28459 GCA_011426435.1 Lysiphlebus fabarum
AAAAACACATTTTGTATTTATGATAGATCGCTGTTTTACAATATCATCAACATATCCAAATATTTTTGGTAAACTACCATAAAAAACATATAACAAATCACCACGACGTGGTAGATTATCAATCAATCTTGCACCTACACTTCCCTCTACTGTTAATACTTTGACTGTTTTACCAGGTATATTTTCAACATGTTTTTTTTTAACATCAGTGATTGTACCAGTAAATGTTTGAGATACTGGATCTTCTTCATTGTCTTTCAATAAAGTATGAAAAAATTCATGAATCATCAAAGGCTTCATAACTTTATAATATTCTTCAATATTTTCATAAGATAATAATGTTTCTAATAATTGAGAATCTTCTCCTATTATTTGTTGAACTTTTATATTTTTAAGTATAACATTTTCATCATTATTAAACCATTCAGTGTTCCATTGAAATATTCTATACAAGAATTCAGTATTCCATGCATCAGCTCGACTATAAAAATTCATAAATATATAAACAACAACATAATTATTTTAATTTTATAAATAAATATGAGTATACTGAGAGAAAGAAAAAAAAAATGGGCGTGAACAACTGCAGTTTTTTATTTCTTTTTTCAATAAAAAATAGTTAAATGTATTAAAAAATTCAAATTACCTGAATGCCATCGTAAAACAAATTTTTGATGTTTTTTTTAACAAATAAACGAAGAAATATTTAAAAAATAAAATGATACGTATGCCTACACTAAGTATCAACTATAAGCTTTGTTAGGCTTTGTTATAGTCGTTATATATTTTTTTTTTTCAATCAGATCATCGTGGTTCCAAGCATAAATAAAGAACAATTGAAACACGAACGCTCACTCGATTCCTATTACGTATTTAATAATAATAATAATAATAATAATAATAATAATAATAATAATAATAATAATAAAACATGGAGGTCTATGTTAAACTCCATGTAATAAAAAAAGGATTTGCAAAAATATCGTCAAGTGGTAATGCAGAGACAAGTTTTTCAAAAATAAAAAAAAATTAAAATTTGTTATTTTGATATAATAATTTTATTGTTTTTGTTTTACATGATAATTGATAATGAATAAACAAAGGAAATTAATTAAATTAATAACAACAATCACTCTCTTAATACATCCTCTTAAATTTTAAACCTCAGCAATTTGTATTATATATATTAATTTTATAACTTGCAATTTAGAAATCTTAATTTGACGATAAGAAAAAAAAACAATAAATGTATAAACAATAAAAAAAAAGAAAAACAAATAAATTGATTATTATATAAATTTTTAAATTGTTAAAATAAAAATATTTATTTAAATGAAAAAAAAATTTAACTAATAAGTAATAACACTATTAATAATTTTTGATGATTATTAAATAAAAATAATAAATAAAATAATAGTACTTATTAAAAGTAAATAAACAGATGAATAAACAGATAAATATGATAATATTTTTATAAAATATTTTGTTTAAACAAAAATAAGATTTTTTAAATCTTCTAATGTTGTATTGTGATTTACAGTTGCACAAGCACCACGATGTTCAGCATTAATAAGTAAACTGCGCCACATATAATTTGTTTTAAATGAATTAAAATTTCCACAAAGAATTAAAGTATGTTTAGCTCTTGTTAAACTGACATTTAATCTGTTTGGATTAGCAACAAAACCAAGTGTCTTACTTCTAACACATGACATTATAATGATATCTTGTTCTTGACCTTGAAAACTATCAACTGTATTAATTTCAATTGATTGCCATTTTTCATAAAGTTTTTTAAGACTGTTTATTTCATTGAGAATTTTTTCAATATCATTAATTTCTTCAGTGGTAAAAAATTTATGTGTATCTAATATTTGATCCTCAACATAAAAATCAATAAAAAGATTTTCAGTTTCTTTTTTTTCATTATTTGATTTATTATTATTTTCAATAAATTTTTTACTGTTAATAATTTTTCCTCTTATTGATTGTTCAATAAATTCTTGATTTTTCAATTTTAATACACTTTTTTGATTTAGTTTTGATTTTTTTTTTTCACGATACTCTTCATTTGTTGATAAACCAGTCATTAAAATATTTTTAATAATATTATCATTTATTGAATGACAACTACTAGCATTGTCATCATCACTTGAATCATCACTTGAGTCATCTTGTTTGTCATATTGATCCAATTTTTCATACTCTTCATTTATTAATGCCATTATTTCTTCCAATCTAAATAAACAATTATATATTAAATAAATATTTAAGATTATATATCTAAATAAAAATTAGAGTAATTAAAATTTACTTTTTATCTGTAATAATTTCCATAATAGCATAAAGCTGATGACGATAAGGTGTAATAACACTCATGCTAGGTAATTTCTGTATTTCATTTTTATGATAATTTGTAATTATAACATCAAGTAGATTTACAATTATAATTGCTTCGTTTTGATTTGTAAATTGTTTATAAGTCTCGGGTGAATTATGAATAAGTATTTTATAATTACAAAGTGGTAATGGTAAAACATTTGCAGCATTTTTAATAGCTCCACCATAAAAATATTTATTTGGCCACCATGCAATTTCATCAGTCATACGATACTGAACATTTAACATTTGTATTGGATTCAATGATTTTTCCATAAAATATTTTTGTGCACGTGCAAATAATGATAAATCCAGGCCACAAACTTTTGCTTCCTTTAAACAAAATTAAAAATATATATTTATAAATTAATTTATAATTAAAATAATAATAATAATATAATGATATTTATTAAATATCTTACACGTGATATAATTGTTGGTGGTAATTGTTGTGGATCACCAACAAGAATCAATGTTTTTACACCAAGAAGTAGTGGAATTAAACTTTCAATTTCTAATGATTGTCCAGCTTCATCAATAATACATATTGGTATTTTTTCTATAAAACCATAAATGTTTTCCATTTGTCCCGTGAATGATGACATCAATGTTGATACAATTATATTAGCATTTGAAAGAATTTCTTCTTCAGCAGCATAATTTCTTATTTTTTTATTTTTTTTTAATATTGATAAATTATCTAATTGACTATCAAGTGCAAGATTAAATAAAGATACTCTTTGAATTTTTGGATCCATTTTTTCTTCTTTACCAATTCTTACAATATTTAATTTAATACCTTTTTTTTCAAGTTCAATTTGTGCATCTAATAGCTTTGAAAGTACAGCATCAATAGCTTTATTTGATGGTGCACATAATATTATTTTACGATTTGAATTTTTTTTCATTAATTCAGTAATCATTGAAACAATTGCTGTTGATTTACCAGTACCAGGTGGTCCTTGAACAAGACATATTTTTGGTTCTGAATCATCAACTGTTTTGACAATATCAGCAACAATTTTTAATTGCATATCATTTAATTTTTGATCAAATAACAAAGGTAAAATTGTTTTTATATCAGCATTTGACATACTGTAATCAGAATAATTTGGTTCAATTATTGATGTATATAATGGTGAATTTGGTAATTCAGCAAGAGCTTGAATAACTCTTAGATTTTGTTGAATTGATCTAACAGCTGTTAAACTACACTGTTTATTAATGCATAATGATATATCTTTTGTTATTATTGTATAAACACACTTCATAAATAAAACAGTTTTTTGTTTAACAAGACTGTCAACATATCCAAACATTTTTGGTGTATTTAAATATTTAATATGTAATAAATCACCACGTTGTGGTATTTTTTTAGCATCATTAAAATCGACATTACCTTCAATAATAATAACTTTAAGTTTTTCACCAGGTATACTTGTTATATTTTTATTACAAAAACTACTAATTGTACCAATAAAACATTGATTTTTTTTTTTATTTAAACGTTTAAATTCTGCATCTTCATCTTCAATATCTCTCAACAATATATGATAAAATTCATAAATCATTAGTGGTTTCATTGTTTTATAATAATCTTCAATATTTTTATATGATAATGAAGTTTTTAATAATTCATATTTATCACCAATTATTTGTGTTATGTCATTTGTTGACACATCATTCTGGTTGTCAAACCATTCTGGTTCCCATTGAAAAATTCTGTGTAAAAATTCCGAGTTGAATGCATCAAGACGATTGAAACTAATAAAATTTAAAAAATAACAAAGTAATTATATTATATTTAACATATATTTTTTTTTTATGGATTATTTTAATAAGTTTATATGAAAATAAAAGTACATTATTTAAGTTGCTTTGGATTTACATTGACAATAATTCAAATACCATAGATACTTGTTTTTTTTTTTTTTTTATTCAAAATAAATTAAATTACCTGGAATATGCCATTATTGCTTTTAATTATTTTTATAAAATAACTTGTTAATTACTATTTCTTTTTTTATCTCTGTAAGTCAGTAAATAAGCAACAACAAAGGAGAAAAAATATATAAAACAATAGCCGTTATTTATGGGTTAGTTTTGTTTGTTTTTTTTTTTTTTTTTCTGGGAACTGAATAATTAAGTCCCCTAAATAACGATACTGTCGATATTCAAATATTCTTTATTAATTTCACAATCAGGCCATTAAGCCACTTATACAAATAATAATTATTAAAAAAATACAAGATACAAGATTTTTTTTTTACAATATAAATGAATAAATTTAAATTTTATTTTGATTAAAAAGTTAAATTAAAAAAAAAGTATATATAAAAACTTTTGTCTAAATTAATGTTTTATGTGTATATTAAAGAATAAATAAAAAATATATAAATTTGTTGATCATGATTGTTATTATAATATATTAATTGTCAATATTAATTTATGAAAATAAGATTTTTTAAATCATCAGATTCCAAGTCTTCATTCAAGTTGACATATGATCCACGAACTTCAGCATCATCAAGTAAATCACACCACATGGTATTGTTTCTAAATGTATTAAAATTACCACAAATAATTAATGTATGTTTGGCTCTTGTTAAACCAACATTTAATCTATTTGGATCAGCAACAAAACCTATACCATTACTTCTTACACATGACATTATAATAATATCTCTTTCTTGACCTTGAAAACTGTCTACAGTATTTACTTCAATATTTTTCCACTTATCATAAAGTTTAAATAGCTTATCAATATTTTCTAATATTACTTCAATTTCATTTATTTCATGTAGAGTAAAAAGTTCATCTTTTTCGCCTTTTTTTATATCAATATTTTGAGTATTTATTTTATCAATTGTATTGTCAAATAATGAAATAATTATTTCTTTACTTTTAACAATTTTATCTTTTATTTTTTGTTCAAATAATTTTAATTCATTAAATTTTGCTATTTTTTCTTCAGTTTTCGTTTTATACATTTTATTCGTTTTATCTAATTTTTTGTTTTTATTATTATAAAAGTCTGCAGTTTTTCTTTTGACAAAATGTTTTTTTTTGACATTACAATTTGTCTGTTGAGATTTATCAACTTGATTATCAGAATTTATAGATGATTTTGACATTCCATTGATAATTTTCGTAATATCATTTGTAATATTTGATGAACATTGTTCATCAGTATCATTATTGTTTTCTTCATCGATGTTTACTGTTAATTTTTGTTCATTTTTTATTTGAACATTTTCAATATTTAACATTTCAAGAAGTTGATTTTCAAGAATTTGATTTTCTAGAAGTTGATTTTCAAGAAATGGTGATAATAATTGTATTCCAATTTCATCAATATTAATCGATGATTTTTCATTATCTCTACACCATTTTTTTTTCTTTTCTTCACAAATTAATATATCATTATTGTTTTCATCAAGAAATCTAATACTTGTATTATTTTTTTTATATAGTTTTAATTTATCAAATTCAATTATCAGCAAGTCTTCTATTTTAACACATCTGAAAAACAAAAAAAAAAAAAACAAAATTGTATTATTTTTAATTAATATATAAAATATATAAATAATAAATATTATATTTAAAAAATAAAAATAAAATTACTTTGTTATGATCATATTTGTTATGATTTGTTGTTGATGACGATAGGGTGTTATAACACTCATATTAGGATTTTTATTAATAATATTTAGTTTTTCAAATTGATCAACAATAACATCAAGTAATTTAAATATTATTTTAGCTTCAGGTTTATTTGTAAATTCACAATAACTTTGTTTTGAATTATAATTTAAAATTTTATAATTACACAAAGGAAATGTTATCTTGTTATCATCAGCATTTAAAATTTTTCCATTATAAAAATGTTTATTTGGCCATGATGAAATTTCATTTACCATTCTGTATTGTACATTTAACATTAATATTGGATTATTAAATGTATTTTTAAATATATTTTCAGCTTTAGCAAATAATGATAAATCCATTCCATGTGTTTTTGCATCTTGAGAAATAATTGTTGGTGGAAGTTGTTTTGTATCACCAACAAGAACAAGTGTTTCAATACCAAGCATCAATGGTATTAATGTTACTGCTTCTGATGATTGTCCAGCTTCATCAACAATACATATTGGAATTTTAATACCATTTTTTTTACCAAATATCATTTTCATTCTGTATGAATAACATGATGTTAATGTTGATGCAATAACATTAGCATTTTTAAGTATTTCTTCTTCATATTTTGATTCTTTTTTATTTTTTTTATTAAATGAATTATTTTCTTTTAATACAAGTGTAGATAAACCAATTGCTGAATTTATTTTTGGATCAATTTTTTCTTCAGGACCAATACGTACAATATTTATATTAATACCTTTTAATTTCATTTCATTATGAACATCAATTAATTTTAATAATAAACCATCAACAGCTTTATTTGATGGTGCACAAAGTAAAATTTTTATATTTTTATTTTTATTAAATAATTCATATATCATTGCTGTTATAACTGTTGATTTACCAGTACCTGGTGGTCCTTGAATAAGACAAATTTTTGGTTTTGATTCTTCAACTGTTTTAACAACACCATTAACAATTTTTATTTGTATTGGATTTAATTTTTGTTTAAATGATAATGTTAAATTATCATTACCAATTGACATGTTATAATCATTATAATTTGGTTTTAATATTAAATTACATAATGGTGATTGTGATAAATTTGTAACAGCTTGTAAAACACGAATATTTTGTTTAATTGATTTAACACTTGTTAATTTAATTCGTTGATTTTTATTAAATAAAATATCACGTGTTATAACAATGTAATTATTAATAAATAAACGATTATTTTTTTTTGTTGCTTCACTACAAATAATATCATAAACGTATGCAAATATTTTTTTTTTATTTTTTTTTAATATTAATAAATCACCACGTCGTGGTAATGATGTTGTTGAATTATATGATGCAACTAATATTTTTACAAATTTAAATTTTAAATTTAAATTTTTCATAAAAAAATTTTGAAATGTTTGATCATGTACATCTTTTACAACACCAAATGCTTTTCTATCGGTTATTTTTTCAGCATCATCATCATAATAATATAAATAATCTTGTTCTTTACTCATATCTTTCATCAGAGTATAAAAAAATTCATGAATAATCAAAGGTATCATTGTATAATGATATTCTTCTTCATTGTTATAACAAAGTGATATTGTATTAAGCTTAGGACAATTATTACCAAGTATTTGATCCATTGTTATAGTATTTTTTATTGATGATGTCATTGAATCATTAAACCATTTTGGATTCCAGCCAAAAATTGCATCAAAAAAATTAAACATTGCTGTTTTATTTGTTAAATCGATGTTGCATAATTGTTGACTTGAAATAATAAAAAGTTTAAATTATTAATTTATACAATAAATTAATTAAAAATATAATAAGTATATAAATTACCTGGTTGTATCCATTTTTTGATTGATTATATCTATAATTTATAAATTAAAACAAATTAATATATTAATATTTAACAATATAATCAATACAATATTTCTAAAATATAATTCTTTAAATGTTTCTTTTTTTTTTTGTTCTCACACAAAACAGACACAGTCGTTTACTAAACACAAATGTCCACGTAGTCAATAATATTTTTTCATAATTTTCAGATAATAAAATAAAAACCTGATAAATATTTTATGTTTATCATGCTGTTTTGTAGACTATTGCTTAGATAAATATGTAAACAATAATACTAAATATTATCATTATTTTTATTATTTTTATTATATCTGAGAAAATATTCGCGCCATATTTTTTTTTTAAATTATCATCCAATGGTTATACAGATGCTAATATTATTATAAATTATTATATTAATAACAATAATTAATCAAATTAAAATTAAAATTAATATTCTTTAATACTTACATATTAATTTAGTATATATAGTGTTAAATATATACTTTAAAAATATAAATATTTATATAATGATGAATAAAAATACAATCAAAGTTAAAAAAAAGTAATTAAAGTTATTATAAAAAAAAAAAATTACTCTGTAAGTATATTTAGATAAATAATCTTTTGATCAACGCGTTTTTATTTTTAAATTATAAATTAATCATTAACCTTTTTTTTTTCAACAATGAAATAGTGTGTGAAAATAAACTTTTATAATTTTCTATCTTCTATATTAAATAAATAAGTTAATTAAAATTTTTTTTAAATTAATATTTGAAATCTAAATTAATTTACTAAATAAAATTAGCTAAATTGATTAAAATAAATTATTAAAAAAAATTAAACCACGTTTATTAACCACGTTTTTAAGTGAAGGTTATTTGTTGGTGACCAGACTCAGAGTGAGGAAAAGCTGGAAAACCAATTTGAAAAAAAAAAAAAACGTGAAAAAATAAATTGAAAAGAATTTAGAGCTTAGTGGAGCTTACTAAACCGGTTTCATTCATGTGGCTTTCATGACCATGTGTTAAAATTTAGAAATAGAAATAGTTTCATGTAAAGTGTCTCGTTACAACAATAAAATTATTTTATTATATCATGAATCTAAATAATTTATTTAGATCCATTATATTTATAATATTAAATTGAACAAATTTAATCTTAAAAAGAAAAAAATTAATTTTAGAACTTTTTTTTTTTCAAATTTTATGTTGTTTATAAAATATGTCAATAGATGGAACCACTGACCAGAAAAATAAATTTTAATAATCATAACAATTGATAATAATAAAAATAATGTACATCAATTATTATTTTTTTTTTTTCAATATCTACGACGTAAATAAAAAGCCATTAAAAAAACACATCATATATGACACATATATCGCTTACATTTTAGATTGGCAGTGTCTTGCGGTGTCTCATATATAAACCAAGTAAATAAATAATTATTTGTTAAAAGTATTACACAATTTAATTAAAAAAGTATTTAAAAATTTTGCAAGTTATTGAATCAACATATTGACCCGGCTACCGGCAATTTATATAACGTAATTGACAACAATAATTATAATAATTATTATAAGAATTATTTTTAGTTTTTTATATCAATTGTTGATTCAATAATATTCTAGAATAGTTAATACCTATAACTTATAGGATAACTATCTAAAAATTAATTATGAATTATGATTATTATAAATAAAAAATAAATTCAATTATTTATTCTAGAATGGTCGATGAACGTATAGATGTTGTTATATTTGGAGCTAGTGGATTTACTGGAAAATACACTGTCAAAGAAGCTGCTCGTTTATGTAAATTAAATTCATTTACTTGGGGAATTGCTGGACGTAATAAGGAACGTTTGGAATCTGTTTTAAAAGAGTTTGCCCCAGACTCTGGTAAGTCAGCTGTTTTTATTTTTTTAATTAATGATTTATAATGAAAATAATGTTAAACATTATCATTATTTTTGATAGAAAATGTACCAATTATTTTGGCTGATGTTAGAGATGAAGAATCTTTAAAAAAAATGGCAGATAAATGCAAGGTAGTTGTAAATTGTTGTGGTCCATATAGATTTTATGGTGAGGCTGTTGTTAAAGCTTGTATTTCTGCTAAAACACATCATGTTGATGTCAGTGGAGAGCCTCAGGTAACTATACAACATTTTAGTTTGTTTGTTGATTTTAAATTATGAAAAATAATGTAATAATATAAATAAAATATTATAGTTTATAGAAAGAATGCAACTGGAGTATGATAAATCAGCAAAAGAAGCTGGTGTTTATATAATTTCAGCATGTGGTTTTGATAGTATACCATGTGATCTTGGTATAATTTTTACTCAACATAAATTTAATGGTGAAATAAATAGTGTTGAGACATATTTAAATTCATGGCAAACAAATAATGTTAGAAGTGCTGGACTACACTATGGTACTTGGGAATCTGCAGTTTATGGATTGGCTCATGCCAATGAATTACGAGGATTAAGAACAAAATTATATCCAAAAAGATTACCAGATTTTGAGCCAAAATTAAAATTTAAAGGTTTTATTCATAAAAGTTCAATATCTGAAGGTTACTCAGTTCCATTTCCAGGATCTGATCGTTCTGTTGCTCTTAGATCACAACGTTATCTTTATGAACATGATAACATACGTCCAGCACAAGTTCAAACATATTTTACCTTGAAGTACGTTTTGATATTTTAATTTATTTAAACTTATTTTATTTATAAACAACAGAATTAAATATAATTGATTGATTTTTTATTTATTTTATTTCAGATCATTGATTGCTGTCATTTCGATTGCTTGTGTTGGAGCTGTATTCTCACTCATGACAAAATTTCAATGTGGTAGAAATCTTCTACTCAAGGTTAATATATACATTTTTTTTTTTTTAAATAATTTTTCTTCCAACAATTTATATAAATTCATCAAGACTATAAATAAATTGTTATGTAATATTTTTATAAATATTATTTTATAGTATCCAAGATTTTTTTCTGCTGGTGCTGCTGGTGTTCCAAAACCTGAAGCAATGGAAAATACTTATATTTCATTAACTATAAAAGCTCTTGGATGGAATGAAAAATCATTAGAACCAACTGATAAACATAAAGAATTACCAAATAAAGAAATGATAACAAAAGTTACAGCTCGTAATCCAGGATATGGACTTACTTGTACTTGTTTAATGATAGCTGCATTAACTATTCTCAGAGAATCTGATAAAATGCCTGAAAAGTAATTATAATTTTATATTAAAAAAATTAAATTTAAAAAAACTTGTAAAAATTTTTTTAATTTAAAATTATACATTTATTTTTCAGTGGTGGAGTTTTACCACCTGGTGCAGCATTTGGAAAAACTTCAATGATTGATGAATTGAATAAAAATGATGTTAAATTTGAGGTAATCTCGTCAATCGTTAAGTAAAGGTATAAAATCAACATTTATTTTAATTTAATGATAATTAATTATTCAATGAGTTATATTTTTCTATTATACAAATATCTAACTCATATATTAACGATTACCAAAATAATAATCTAATCAATTTAAATCTTTAAAATTAATTAACTTAATTTCATATAAAACAAAGAAACTTGACCAATTTATCTAATACTTAAAATATTTAAACTAATAATACTTTTCTACGCATTTCATTTAATTACTACTTTTTTTTTATATTTTTTTTTTTTTTGTAATTATTAATGTATACTCACAGGCTGAGTTGAAATATAATATCTTACGATTGAAATATATACTTAACTTGAAAATATATATATAAAAATTAACAATAATAATAAAATAACAACATGACGCAATTGATGTATCATAAATGCTCATGTAAATGATGAAAATAAAAAATAAAGAAAATACAAAAAAATATAATTTTGAATGAACATTTTTAAAAAAAAAAAAAAATAATAAAACAATAAAAATAAACAATGACCTTCTCGGTTTAATTAGTTGAAGAATTAAAATTTTTTTTTATTATATATTTTCAAAGAATAAAATAATTATTGTTTAATAAACAAATCATAATAAATTCCTGAATAAATGTGACTAAATTGCTTCAAGATATGAGTATGAATAAAATATGATAATAAATTTTTGATAAATAAAAATGTATATGGAAAATCCAGATTATACTAAAACATACACTGGGAATTCCACTTGTGACGTCAAAAAAAATAATCTATAGAAACTAACGGATTTTAAAGTTTAAATGATTCATCATTTATTGATGATAAATAATTATTGGTTCACAAAATTAATTAACTCAATGACATAGTAACTATTTACAATAGTTAAAAAAAAAACAAAAAAACAATTGTTAAAGTTTGGAAAAAAGTTGATGAAGTATATCTATGTATCGGTAATCACTTGTGACATTGTAAGTAAGGTGGAGGAAACGAGGAGAGATCATTCGTTGAAGACTACATTCAACCTTCAATACATTGTATATAAATTCAAGCTACCAGACCGAATATTTGTCCAGTTTATTGTGAAAATTCTTTCAAGACACTACAATTTTAATTATTATTTATATACATATTTTTTTAGTGATATAAAATTTAGTTAAATTATCTATAAATCTATCTATCTATTATTGTCTTTATATTTAAAAAAAAAAACTAATAATTTGTTGTAGTTTTTTTATTTTTTTTGGAAAAATCACTATTGACGTCATGAAGGATGAAAAAGAACAGAGAAATGGAGAAAATAAAGAAGAACGCGCTTGCGTTTCGTCAGAAAAAGGTCAGTGTATCATAATTTTATATATTAACTAACAAAAAAAATATTTATAAAATCACTTAACAAGAATAATTTTTTTCTATCAAATTATTATTCAATTTTTTAATTTTATCTAATGATTATAATTATTAAAAAATAATTATAAGGATATACTTAAAATTCATCAATAAACAATCATTTCAATATTGAAGAACAATATCATAAAAAAAATTAAAACATTATTGTATGTAATAATTACTGTAGAAATAGGTAAATTATACATTTTACCTTGATTATGTCTTGATAATTAAATTAAATATTAATAATATATTATTACAAGCGACTTTCATCTCAATATGCATTAAACTGTGTTAACATATTGTCCTGACACAATGGTGATATAATTGATCTATCTATATATCATCATCAAACAAAGCTAAAATGTGTGAGACAAAATTGAGCTACTAAAATCAATAGAGGTCATATTTAAAATATATATTAATTAAAATTATAAAAAATAAAAACTAAAATTAATTTAATAAACAATTTAATTTGTTTGAATGAAAAAAATTGAATCAAACGTAAATTAAAGATGCTATTGAAAAATAAAAAAAAAAGAACAATTTTTTATAATTAAATCATTTAAAAATGATAAAAATTATATATAATAATAATTGAAATAGAAAAAACAGGTTGTAAAATAATTATCAAGTAGATTAATTAGTTTTTCATTTAAAAAAATATATTTTTTTTTGTTATATAATTTGAAACTGATGGTGTAACATGATGAACAACAGGTCCAATGACTACAGGTGATAATGTTAATTAAAATAAGACAACAAAATCGATCGTTAAATCAAAAAGTTACATGATATTATGATATAGAAACCGCGCAGCTTTCCCGGGTATAACCGGCAAATGTGGGTCCATTTTATAGATACAATATATATTTTTTTTATAATGGAATATATGACAAGTCTGGTCTTCTCTCAGTTCAGTCGCACGACGTCAGTCACGCGAACAGTTTCGTATCTTCAAGTCACTTTCAGTATCTTAATTTCAAATTAATTTTTTTTTTTCTTATATTATTTATTATTTCATTTGATTTTTTTTTTTTTAATTTTATCTATTATTGTTATTTGAATTTTTTTAAATATTATTTTTAATTTATTTATCAATAAATCAATATATCAATCACGTGAGTATTTTAATTATTTCTTCAATCATGAATTATATTTAAAAATAAAAATTTTATTACACAAAATAATCATTTTAATTTGTCATTAATTTGATATAGTAAATTTTATATATAAAAAAAAAATTAAAAATAATATTTTTAATAATATTAATATATATAATAAATATATTGTTTAATAATTTTAAATAAATAAATATCAAAGTGATGATGAATGGATCAAGTAAATTTGTGGAAGAAGAAAATAATGTATTGGTAGTTAAAAAACCAGGACCATTAAGAACATGGAATGAAAATGCTGCTGAAACTGATTTAGAAGTACCTGGTACACCAAGAACACCAAGAACATCAAAAACCCCAGGTAGAATTTGCCTACCTTTTCATCAAATAAGTAAATTTATAATTAATTTTTTATTTTAATTTAATGCTCTTATTATAATTAAATTTAAAAAAAAAAGAAAACAATCAAAATTCAGTTTCATTAGGGTTTTTTTTTTTTTTGTATATATAATTATATAATTTTGCTTAATGGATATCTTGCTCATCATGTTTTTGGGTTAATCGAGTTGGTCAAATGATTTGAAAGATAAAAGACAAAGAAAGTAATATCGTGAGAACAAAAGTAAATTACAGTTATTATATGCCTTGCGAATGTAACTGTAGATTTACAAATAGCCCAGTATGCTCAGTTATTATTTTGGCCGGAAAAAGAATAATTTGTTTAATATATTTTTGTTATTTTGTTATTTTGTTATTTTTTTTTTATTACCATTTTAATTTTTTTTTTTCATTCTCAACATTAGATATACACAAATCTTGAAACATTATCATGCATTTAAATTTTAAATTTTTTATTATAAATTAAATCAATAATGTATAAAATATATAAAACAAGATTTAGAATTTAAATGAAACACGTGTAAATAAATCAACAAGTTTTTCATATTAAAAAAATATTTTTTTGATATTATTTTCATATGATTTTTCAATGTAAATATAAAATTTTAAACACACACATACAAGAGGTCACGATATCGATTGATAAAAGACCTTTTTATTAATGCAATTAAACAATCTATTTTGTAATAATATTTTTAATCATATTAAACAAATATATTAATAATTAAATTAAATATTTCATGTTGAAATATTACTTGAGATTGTTGTAATACAACACGTTCAATGCACTTGTTTTAATATAATCATATTATAATTTATAAATTATTATAAAATAAAAAGAAAAATGATTTTATAATTATATTTATTATATTTTTTTTTTAGGACATGAAAAATGTACATTTCATCATGATTTAGAACTTGATCATCCACCACCAACAAGAGAAGCATTACTTCCAGAAATGTCAAGAAGTTATAGATTACTTCTTGGATCACTTGGTGAAGATCCAAATAGACAGGGTCTTCTTAAAACACCAGAAAGAGCTGCTAAAGCAATGCTTTTTTTTACAAAAGGCTATGATCAATGTATTGAAGGTAAATTATTATTTATTTATTTATTTATATTATATATTTATATTTATTAATTTATTATTCATTCATAAAATAAACATTATATATTATTTATTTTTTTTCGTAAATATGTTTTTCATTCATGAGAATGATAATGAGAATCTATGACCCTCGTGAAGAACTATTATTCTTTTATCGTACTTAATTTATTTCTAAAATAACAAAAGATCAATGAACAAGATAAACCAAATGTCCAAGTCAAGATAAAAGTATATATAATACAAAAAAATAAATAAATAAAATTAGAGAAATAGTAGTTTATGAAAAAGTCTATTATATATCTCACACATTTATTTTTTATTTTTATTTTATTTTACTCATTTTTTTTTTTCTTGAGTACTTGTGAAGAAGACAATTTATAAAATTCTAAAAGGATTTGATACAAATGCAAGTAAGAATCTAAGAGCCATATACCACTCAAGAAAATGAATTTTCTTTTATTGTCACGTTTCTGTAATTTTCTATATACTTTTATTAAAGTGTTAAAATTTCTTTTCTTCATTTAAAAAATTTTTTTTTTTTTTCATTCTTTTATTTGTAGTAAAAAATTAATTTATAATTAATGTCATTTATTTTATTTCTTTTCTATTTCAAGAATTGAATTATTATTTGAAAAAAGAAATAAAATTTAAAAAAAAAAAATTAAATTTATTCAAGAGTCTTGATATCTACAGGTGGATTGAAAAATTATTCTTCCTTTAATTTGATTCGAGTATCTTTGATTCACTTGATATTCAAACTAAAAGTATTGTCAATAAATTATCCATCAATTTAATATAAAATACTCTCAGGATTTATTAATAAAAAAATAATTAAATTATTGTCTCATCTTTTTTTTATCTCATGGCAATAATACCATGAATAATCTGATTTACTTTTCTATAATTTTTCTTTTTATAAAAATTAAATCAATATTTCCTTTAATAATTGAATAAAAAAAATAAATATATATATATAAATATAACTTTAATAAAATTTAAAAATAGTAAATAAAAAAAATTGAGAATATAATTGAAACAATGAAAAAAATTTTATGTAAAATGAGAGATGGTGATGGTGTTGCTTGTTAAGGTTGCCTTGGTAACCATGGAAGAGCTTTTTATATTTCTTCCTGCATCCCCTTTATCACCCAAACAACCCCCAACAGAACCATTGACACTCGTAATCATAAACTAGGTCAATATCGAATAAATCACGATGAACTTTTTCAACAAGACATACAAAAATATTTAACTACTTCAATAAATAATATAAAAAAAAATAAAAATAAAAATAAATCTGTTATTATTATTATTATTATTAATTAAATTAATTATTTTGATTAATTTTTAGATGTATTAAATGATGCTGTTTTTGATGAGGATCATGATGAAATGGTAGTTGTTAAAGATATTGAAATGTTTTCAATGTGTGAACATCATCTTGTTCCATTTTATGGAAAAGTATCAATTGGATATTTACCATGTAAAAAAATACTTGGTTTAAGTAAACTTGCAAGGTAATTTAATATATATTTTATTAATCAAAATAAATTAAATATTAATTTATAAACCACAATATTAATTTATCACACGGTTCTCAGCTGTTATTACAAGTACACAAGGAATATCAAAATATTGCATGTGGTGTCATTTGTCTACGCTCTATTGACTTTCATACTAAACTTCTCGTTGACATTCCCACATGATTTTTTTAATTATTTATTTATATTTATTATTATTTTTATTTTTATTTTATTTTATTTTATTTTTTTTATCGTATCGGTGACTGACGATGGCCTTGACGAAATAACGCGGTTAACGCAACGAATGCATGAAAATATAATAATAAATAAAAAATATTATAAATTAAAGATAAAAAAAAAATAAAAAAAAAAATGATAAAAAAAGGAATTAAAAAAATAATAATAAATGAAGGTAGTTTATAACTTTCACGTTTGTCTAGAATTAAAAGACTACCTTGAAACAATTTGTTACAAGATATATATTATTTCAATTTACAATGGAAATTTTGATATTTTATTATCAAGTCAAGTTTAAAAAAAAAATAAAAAAACCAATCAATCAACTTGATATTAAATTAAAAAAAAATAATATCAAGTATATTTAATATAAAATTAATTTTTAAATATTTTTTTTCTGTTTAGAATTGTTGAAATTTTTAGTAGACGTCTACAAGTCCAAGAACGTTTAACAAAACAAATTGCAATTGCAGTTACAAAAGCTGTTCAACCAGCTGGTGTTGCTGTTGTCGTTGAGGGAGTGTAAGTTTTTTTTTTTTTTTTAATATATTTTCAACAATCTCTTGATAAATTTTCCAATCTTTAAAAAATTAATAAATATTCTTGAGTAATATATTATTGCACGACCTTGTGCTAATAAAATAAATGATTTTTCCATTCTCGTATTACATTTAATATTTTATGTTAACATAAATATATGATTTACTAAAAATGCAGTTTTTTTATTAATTCTAACTACCGGTGAATAAATAATTATAATAATAAATCAATATTAATTATATTTAAACGTAATAATATATATATTTTATATATTATTTTTGTCCTTCATGAAGAATCACAGTAACAAATTATAATAAATCTTTATAGATATCAATATGATGTACGACATTGTCTAGACTTGTAACATGTGATCATACATGTAAGATTTTTCATCATCCAATAATTAATTAACCTCGACAATTGTTTATACAAATTAAATAACTTTAATAGTTGCATCATTATTCTATAATTAAATTTGAATAATATTAATAATTATGATTTAAAATATTATTTAATTATTAATTTTTTTAATTATTTTTATTTCACAGACACATGTGTATGGTGATGCGTGGGGTCCAAAAGATCAACAGTAAGACAGTCACATCGACAATGCTTGGTGTCTTTCGTGATGATCCCAAGACCCGAGAAGAATTTCTTAATCTCGTTCATAGCAAATAAATTTTCTCATTGATGAGAAAATAATAAAATGACAAATATAAATTGGAATAAAAAATAATTAAAAATAGATAATGAACAAAAGAAAAAAAAAAAAAAATGATTTACCAAGAAAAACTTGATTAAAGCTTTATTATATAAATTTAAAAATAAATAAATGACACAACAAGATGATAAAAAATAAAATAAAATAAAATAAACTGCTAGATATTCGTGACACGATGACAATAATTATTTGAATAAAATCTTGTTGTGATTTTTAAAAAAATAATAGCTCAAGTTTTTCTTGGTTTAAAATAATCATTTTATATTTTTAAAAATAAGCAAAGAAACAAAGAAAGTACTCGACTGAATAATAAATTTTAATATATATATATAATAATTATTATTAAAAAATATATTAATGACAATAAAATAAAGATAAATCCAAGATTCTTACAGCCAGGAATCTTGGAATAATTTTATTTTTTATTTCTTTGGTCGAGTTCTTTCGCAATATTAATTTCAAAGCTGCCGATTTATCGTATTTATCATGTTTAGAGATGAATTTAATTAATTTTTAATATTAATTTTTTTTAATTAAATTGGTCAAGGGCAAATAAGCTTAGAGCAATTGATGATACAGCCATTCATCATTGTTCTTTGTTAATTAGTCTATTTTTTTTTTTTAATTTTAGTTTATCTATATTTACAATAGTTTTTTTTATTAAAAAAAATAATATTGTAATATTTTATAAACTTAATGTTGTGTTCAAAATTTTATTTGATATCTTTTTTTTTTTATTTTGGTAATGGTGAATTATATTATTATTTTTCTATAAGTTTTTTAACATTTAATTATTAGTTTTAATCGACTTTATAAACCTCAGGAAAATGAGGTGAATAAAAAAACAAAAATTACGAAGGGAACAATATTATTTTTAGTCAGTTGTAAAAAGAAAAAAAAAATGTCTAGCTGGTAGGATATGATGAAAATGTGTTGATGGCTACCGACTTGTTGATGACAAATTTAACGTGATAATTTTATTTAAATGTTTAATATTATAATTTATATAATATTATATAAAGTTATATTTATATATGTTGAATATTTATTATGTGTTTTGTTCTTTATTTCATTTACTTTATACATCGATTACGCGGTTTCGGCTCTGAATAACATTTAACGGGCAATAATTTTTGTTATTATTGTTATTATTATTAAATACCTCTTCGATCATTATATTAGTCTAATAAAAATTCTAAATTTTTTCGAAAAAAAAAAAATTTGGATACCTTCTCAGTCATTATATTTGCCTAATGAAAATTCGAAATTTTCTTAGAAAATTCAAATACCTCTTCGATCATTATATATGCCTGATAAAAATTCAAAATTTTTTCAAAAAAAAAATTCAAATACCTCTTCAGTCATTATATTCGCCTGATGCAACCCCATATTTTTCCGATATTTTTTTAAATGCATTTTTTTCAAAAAGTCCTGATCCTAGAGAAAAACGGGAAACTGCTACCGATACCTCTTGTCGAGTTCTATAACCCTGTTAAAACTCCATATTTTTCCGATTTTTTTTTAATGCACCAGGTCATTTATTTTAAAAAGTCCTGAACCTAGAGAAAAACGGGAAACGGCATCGGATACCTCTTGTCGAGTTCTATAACCCTGTTAAAACCTCATATTTTTCCGATTTTTTTTAAATGCACCAGGTTAATTTTTTCAAAAAGTATTGGACCTAGAAAAAAACGGGAAACGGCATCGGATACCTCTTGCCAAGTTCTATAACCCTGTTAAAACCCATATTTTTCCGATTTTTTTCAAATGCACCAGGTTAATTTTTTCAAAAAGTATTGGACCTAGAATCAAACGAGAAACTGCTTCGGATACCTCTTGTCGAGTTCTATAACCCTGTTAAAACCACATATTTTTCCGATTTTTTTCAAATGCACCAGGTTAATTTTTTCAAAAAGTATTGGACCTAGAATCAAACGGGAAACGACATCGGATACCTCTTGCCAAGTTCTATAACCCTGTTAAAACCATATTTTTCCGATTTTTTTTGAATGCACCAGGTTAATTTTTTCAAAAAGTATTGGACCTAGAAAAAAACGGGAAACGGCATCGGATACCTCTTGTCAAGTTCTATAACCCTGTTAAAACCCCATATTTTTCCGATTTTTTTTGAATGCACCAGGTTAATTTTTTCAAAAAGTATTGGACCTAGAAAAAAACGGGAAACGGCATCGGATACCTCTTGCCAAGTTCTATAACCCTGTTAAAACCCCATATTTTTCCGATTTTTTTTGAATGCACCAGGTTAATTTTTTCAAAAAGTATTGGACCTAGAAAAAAACGGGAAACGGCATCGGATACCTCTTGCCAAGTTCTATAACCCTGTTAAAACCCCATATTTTTCCGATTTTTTTTGAATGCACCAGGTTAATTTTTTCAAAAAGTATTGGACCTAGAAAAAAACGGGAAACGGCATCGGATACCTCTTGCCAAGTTCTATAACCCTGTTAAAACCCATATTTTTCCGATTTTTTTTGAATGCACCAGGTTAATTTTTTCAAAAAGTATTGGACCTAGAAAAAAACGGGAAACGGCATCGGATACCTCTTGTCAAGTTCTATAACCCTGTTAAAACCCCATATTTTTCCGATTTTTTTTGAATGCACCAGGTTAATTTTTTCAAAAAGTATTGGACCTAGAAAAAAACGGGAAACTGCTTCGGATACCTCTTGCCAAGTTCTATAACCCTGTTAAAACGCCATATTTTTCCGATTTTTTTCAAATGCACCAGGTTAATTTTTTCAAAAAGTATTGGACCTAGAATCAAACGAGAAACTGCTTCGGATACCTCTTGTCGAGTTCTATAACCCTGTTAAAACCACATATTTTTCCGATTTTTTTCAAATGCACCAGGTTAATTTTTTCAAAAAGTATTGGACCTAGAATCAAACGGGAAACGACATCGGATACCTCTTGCCAAGTTCTATAACCCTGTTAAAACGCCATATTTTTCCGATTTTTTTTGAATGCACCAGGTTAATTTTTTCAAAAAGTATTGGACCTAGAAAAAAACGGGAAACGGCATCGGATACCTCTTGTCAAGTTCTATAACCCTGTTAAAACCCCATATTTTTCCGATTTTTTTTGAATGCACCAGGTTAATTTTTTCAAAAAGTATTGGACCTAGAAAAAAACGGGAAACGGCATCGGATACCTCTTGCCAAGTTCTATAACCCTGTTAAAACCCCATATTTTTCCGATTTTTTTTGAATGCACCAGGTTAATTTTTTCAAAAAGTATTGGACCTAGAAAAAAACGGGAAACTGCTTCGGATACCTCTTGCCAAGTTCTATAACCCTGTTAAAACGCCATATTTTTCCGATTTTTTTCAAATGCACCAGGTTAATTTTTTCAAAAAGTATTGGACCTAGAATCAAACGAGAAACTGCTTCGGATACCTCTTGTCGAGTTCTATAACCCTGTTAAAACCACATATTTTTCCGATTTTTTTCAAATGCACCAGGTTAATTTTTTCAAAAAGTATTGGACCTAGAATCAAACGGGAAACGACATCGGATACCTCTTGCCAAGTTCTATAACCCTGTTAAAACGCCATATTTTTCCGATTTTTTTTGAATGCACCAGGTTAATTTTTTCAAAAAGTATTGGACCTAGAAAAAAACGGGAAACGGCATCGGATACCTCTTGTCAAGTTCTATAACCCTGTTAAAACCCCATATTTTTCCGATTTTTTTTGAATGCACCAGGTTAATTTTTTCAAAAAGTATTGGACCTAGAAAAAAACGGGAAACGGCATCGGATACCTCTTGCCAAGTTCTATAACCCTGTTAAAACCCATATTTTTCCGATTTTTTTTGAATGCACCAGGTTAATTTTTTCAAAAAGTATTGGACCTAGAAAAAAACGGGAAACGGCATCGGATACCTCTTGCCAAGTTCTATAACCCTGTTAAAACGCCATATTTTTCCGATTTTTTTCAAATGCACCAGGTTAATTTTTTCAAAAAGTATTGGACCTAGAATCAAACGAGAAACTGCTTCGGATACCTCTTGTCGAGTTCTATAACCCTGTTAAAACCACATATTTTTCCGATTTTTTTCAAATGCACCAGGTTAATTTTTTCAAAAAGTATTGGACCTAGAATCAAACGGGAAACGACATCGGATACCTCTTGCCAAGTTCTATAACCCTGTTAAAACCCATATTTTTCCGATTTTTTTTGAATGCACCAGGTTAATTTTTTCAAAAAGTATTGGACCTAGAAAAAAACGGGAAACGGCATCGGATACCTCTTGCCAAGTTCTATAACCCTGTTAAAACCCCATATTTTTCCGATTTTTTTTGAATGCACCAGGTTAATTTTTTCAAAAAGTATTGGACCTAGAAAAAAACGGGAAACGGCATCGGATACCTCTTGCCAAGTTCTATAACCCTGTTAAAACCCCATATTTTTCCGATTTTTTTTGAATGCACCAGGTTAATTTTTTCAAAAAGTATTGGACCTAGAAAAAAACGGGAAACGGCATCGGATACCTCTTGCCAAGTTCTATAACCCTGTTAAAACCTCATATTTTTCCGATTTTTTTTAAATGCACCAGGTTAATTTTTTCAAAAAGTATTGGACCTAGAAAAACGGGAAACGGCATCGGATACCTCTTGCCAAGTTCTATAACCCTGTTAAAACCATATTTTTCCGATTTTTTTTAAATGCACCAGGTTAATTTTTTCAAAAAGTATTGGACCTAGAAAAAAACGGGAAACTGCATCGGATACCTCTTGTCGAGTTCTATAACCCTGTTAAAACCCATATTTTTCCGATTTTTTTCAAATGCACCAGGTTAATTTTTTCAAAAAGTATTGGACCTAGAATCAAACGAGAAACTGCTTCGGATACCTCTTGTCGAGTTCTATAACCCTGTTAAAACCCCATATTTTTCCGATTTTTTTTGAATGCACCAGGTTAATTTTTTCAAAAAGTATTGGACCTAGAATCAAACGGGAAACGACATCGGATACCTCTTGCCAAGTTCTATAACCCTGTTAAAACCACATATTTTTCCGATTTTTTTCAAATGCACCAGGTTAATTTTTTCAAAAAGTATTGATCTTGGAGAAAAACGGGAAACTGCATCGGATACCTCTTGTCAAGTTCTATAACCCTGTTAAAACCCCATATTTTTCCGATTTTTTTTGAATGCACCAGGTTAATTTTTTCAAAAAGTATTGGACCCAGAGAAAAACGGGAAAATGCTTCGGATACCTCTTGTCGAGTTCTATAACCCTGTTAAAACCCATATTTTTCCGATTTTTTTTGAATGCACCAGGTTAATTTTTTCAAAAAGTATTGGACCCAGAGAAAAACGGGAAAATGCTTCGGATACCTCTTGTCGAGTTCTATAACCCTGTTAAAACCCCATATTTTTCCGATTTTTTTTGAATGCACCAGGTTAATTTTTTCAAAAAGTATTGGACCTAGAAAAACGGGAAACTGCTTCGGATACCTCTTGTCGAGTTCTATAACCCTGTTAAAACCCCATATTTTTCCGATTTTTTTTGAATGCACCAGGTTAATTTTTTCAAAAAGTATTGGACCTAGAAAAAAACGGGAAACGGCATCGGATACCTCTTGTCAAGTTCTATAACCCTGTTAAAACCCCATATTTTTCCGATTTTTTTTGAATGCACCAGGTTAATTTTTTCAAAAAGTATTGGACCTAGAAAAAAACGGGAAACGGCATCGGATACCTCTTGCCAAGTTCTATAACCCTGTTAAAACCCCATATTTTTCCGATTTTTTTTGAATGCACCAGGTTAATTTTTTCAAAAAGTATTTCGAATACCTCTTTACTCATTATATTCGCCTAACAAAAATTAAACTTTTTTCGAAAAAAATAAAAAATCAAATACTACTTCGATCATTATATATCCCTGTTAAAAATTTAAAATTTTTTCAAAAAAAAGAAAATTTCGGATAACTCTTCGGTCATTATGTTCGCCTGATACAAATACAAAATCCTGTTACTGTATTTGAAATTTTTTACTTTTTCCAGAAATGATAAATTCTTCGGTAGAATTTTGAATTATAACAGGATAATAGAACAGGAAAAGAGGTGTTTAGGAGAGGTCATCTTATATTCAACAAGTGCTGAAAAATATAAACCAATTAGATTACGAATTAAATGCGGTCCAGTGTACTTTTTATAATAGGAGATAAAATTTATGAAAAGTTTAATCATTATAATATCTTTTTGTTTTATCACAAGGTTGACAATGTTTTGTATTATTTTTAGCACCAAAAATACCAGCAATTGCTCGTGAGTTTTCACGTACAATTGAACAAATATTATTGCAATTATTATGATAATTTGATAACAATTTAGCAGAACAATAATTTATATTTTTAACAGTATTCGTACGTGCACAAAATCTTGGAAAATCAATTGGATTATTGTGTAATGTTGTATGTTTTTTTTGAGGTAAAAAAAAAATCATACTATTTTGTTTTGAAGATTTGTTATAACAATTAGATGAACCACAAATTGTTGCTGCTTTTTTTTTAATTTTTATTGGTTTTTCTTTTAGTTGATAAATATCATCGACTTTTGATTTATTACCTTGAGGTGTCCAATTGTCTTTCATTAATTTTGTTGTTTCAATATTTCTGTTAAAAAAATTAATTATTATTTATTTAATTTTATATATAAATCAATATAATGATTAATATTTCTTACGTTGTATTACATGGTGAACAAGAAATACAACATGAAAATGGTGATTTTCCTAATATTTTTAATGCCTCAACATTTAAACATGATACACCACGTAATAATGCTCGTTGAATTTCATTTTCATACTCAGCATGTTCTTTGAGTATTTTTTTATTTTCATTTTTTAATCTTTCACATTCAGCTTCCAGCTTTATTAATAAATAAATAAAATTAATATAAAATTTATTTAGTTCATTATTTATAACTATTATAACAACCTCTGCTTTTTTTTTATCTTTATCTTGATAATTTGGAAGTACTGTTGATGCAGCTTGACCAGATGATATAATTAATCTTTGATCTATTGGCATACTATTTAATTGACTTGAATTTGTTCTTAAAGTTTGACAATTTGTACTTGATTTACGAGTACAAATAAGTGATGGATTCATTTTTTTAAATGCAGCAAAACTTTGTACTTGATGTTGTGATTCTTGTTGAGGAGCTTTTTGAAATATTTGAGATGATGTTGTTGTTTGGGTACCAAGGACCTGAGTCTTGAAAGACAGATTAATGTGTTTGTTTGTGTTAAAATTATAAAATTGTTAGAATAAGTTACTTTGTTTGCTGTATTTGTAGATTTTTCATAAGCAATTTTCCTTTCTTCAATTTGTTTTATTTTAGTTTTTAAATCCATCAATTCATGATCTTTGGCTTTAACTTCTGATACTTGATTTAATATTTTAATTTTCATATTATTTAATTCTGTTTCAGCAGCATTAATTTTCAATTGAACATCTCCTTTCCAAGTTTTTATTTTTGTTGTTATTTCTCCAAGCATCAACTTGATAAAAATATATATAAAAAATTGAAAAGAAAAAAAACTCCATTATTTTTATTATTTAACAGTATTATTTATTTCTTAATTTATATATTACTAAGTTTTAATTTTGAGCATGTCAACAACATAGTGTCAACCTTTAATTCTTGCTCATGATTTTTTTCAATATTTTCCAAGGCACTAGTTGCATCCTTCAAATTTTCAAATACACGTTCAATTGTCTTTTCCAATTTTTCATTTCTAAAATATTTTTTTAAATTGTAATTATAAAAATTAATTAATACTTTGACAATATTAAATTAATTACCCATCAATTTGTTCATTCAGTGTTTCAACAATCAAAGGCTCTTCATCATTCAAAACTTCATTGTCATCAATGTCGTTATCAGCACCACCAATTAATCGTTCACTATCTTTTTCCACATATGTTTCTATGCTTGGCAATCTCAAAAATATTTCTTCCCAATTTATAAATGAATCTTTAAATAATTCATTCTGTTTATCAACATAATTATCAGAAATGTATTTATCTTCTTTTTGTTTTATCATGCTTGACATTTGAACAAATAAATGATTGAACGTTTTGATTGAAAAAAAAAAAAAAAAATCTTCAAGTTTTATATATTTTTTAAATTTATTAATTACATCTATCTAATTCATTTTTTTTTTTTTTTTAGATATAAAAAGTTGTTCATTTGTTAGATACATGTCGGTAAAAAAATCTTTGATAAATATACCCCATTCAAATCTAAATAATAATAATAAATAAATAAATAAATATTACGAGTTTATTATTAAAATTGTATTAAGTATTTATAATTTAATTGATATTATAATTTTAAAAATTAGGGTCAATTGGTTTTTGATCAAGTAAAGAAATTTTTTAACCGAGTGAAATATTGAGCAGAAGCAAAATAATAATCTAAGATTTGATTTTGGGTGAATAAATGATAGTTTTTTTTTTTTTTGTTTTTCTTCTAAAAGTATCAATAGTTTTTTTGTTTATTTTCTTATAATTACACGTGGTTATACAATTAAAAATTAAATCTAAGATTAGATTAATATTCAATCTATTTTTTAGGTGGTGCCCTGAAAGAACCAACGACAACAGCATGATCTCTTTCATATGGTTCAAGTGTAATTTGTTCTTGTGGTTTTAAATTATCAGCAACTAATTTTTTTACTTCAGCAGCAAATACTGCTTCTGGTTTGGCTGTGGAGTCTATACAACTGGCCTAAATAAAACAAAACAAATATAATTTGTTAGTTAAAAATACATAAAAAATAAAAAGAAAAATAATAAAAATTATTGACAATGTCGAAATAATATTTTGTGATAAATAGACATAATATATTTATTATTTACAAAATTATTTCTTTATTATAGCACTACTTCGACACCAGGTAGGCAAGAATGCACCAGCCTGGCTCTAATGTGTGCATATATAGAATAAATATGATAATTAATGAATTTAATTACCTTGATGGAAATAACAAAGTGTCCTCCATTTTTCAAGAAGTATTGTGAATTTAATGCAACAATTCTGGCTTGATCTGGTTGTGCAACATCAGCAAATACTGTGTCAACCATACCAATAAGCATTCTGTATTTGTGTGGATGTCTTGCGTCTTCAATAATTGGAATAATATTTGTACGTTTTTTAGCAACATTAAGAAGATCACGTCCTGATCTATGTGAAAATTCTACAGCATATACTAATCCTTCTGGTCCAACAACATCAGCAACATGTGATACTGTTGTACCTGATGCAGCACCAAGATATAAAACTTTACTGCCTGGTGGCATGTGAATTTGATCAACACCTCCTAATATAGCAGCAGCTAATTTTGATCTGAATGGATTCCATACTCTGTATTCAATTTTTTCACCATTTTCACCATCAACACTTATTCTTTTTTCACCATAAACTTCTGATCCAGGTACTAAATTACGTGTTACTAATGCATCTTCTTTGCCTCTTGCAATGAATACTCCTTCGTGGCGATGTGGTTCGATAATAGCTGTTTTACCACCTTTGAAACCACCAGCACCGCCACCACGACCTCCACGGCCACCACCTCCTCTACCTCCTCTTGGGGTACCACGGCCACCTCCGCGGCCACCTCCTCTACGGTCGCCACCGAAGGAACCACGGTCACCACCACCACCAAAGCCACCACGGCCTCCTCCTCGACCACCCCCACGACCACCGCCGCCGCCACGGCCACCTCTAAAACCTCCACCACCACCAGCTGGTGAAAAACCTATAAACAAAGAATTAATTAGATAATTATTATAAATTAATACCTTTTGTTTATATTTATTTAATTTAAAAATTCAACATTTAGGTTTGATCAAGACCACATGGTCCAGCTTTAATATGTGTAAAATAATTTTAATTATTTAACATTATTTATAAAAAAAAAAAAAAATACTAATTACATCATTATTAAAAAATAGGATGTAATTAAAATTAAATAATAAATTTTAATCAAAACACTTTTTGACAATAAACACTTAATAACAATTATTTATTTATTTATTTTTTATTCTGGAGCATGGCACACAATTATTGGTT
>WSYQ01000976.1:0-25177 GCA_011426435.1 Lysiphlebus fabarum
GTCGATAGAGTTACTACATTGCTCCATTCCGTCATCCTCAACAGCTCTCCATTCTAATACATTGTGTGACGTCACAGATTACCCTCCTTGTAAAACTCCATGGGATACATGGAAAATCTGTATATATATGTGACTGATTGATAAATTCGGTAAGGAAAAGGAAACACAACCCGCAAATTTTATATGTATTGATATGTATAACTGAATTCTGGCGCATGTGCTGATTGGTCACATATATGTAATACTACCATATTGCTAACAAAAATTATATTTGACGGTAAGGCCATGAAGGTCTACAAGGAGGGTAAGCTCCTATGTTAGAGTATAGGCTGTTGGTGAGACTCACGGAATGGAGCAAGTATAGTATATAAAGTTGCCGAGGATAGCGCTTGCATCTGGACGGTTCCACGGTCACGTGTTGTTTTTGCTTATATTTTGACATGGATTTGTTACAATTGTCAATGTACATGATAAAATGATGACAAGTGAAAATATAATTATTTTATAATTAATGCAACAATTTGAAGTATAATTAACAAAAAATTAATTAATTTTATATCAATACGACTATACATTTAAAAGTAAGTTCTTGATTCTTTTATAATATGAGATAGAAATAAATTAATATAAACAAGTACATATCACAATAGCTTTGATGTTAAAAATACATGCTTCATTAAAATTATAATGATATTTATATTTATTTTATTATTATTACAGTTCTTTTTTTTAGTAGGAAACATGGTTCAAAAATGTATTGTTCTCAACTGTCAATCATCAAAAAGAAACAAAAATAATAAGAAAACAAAAAGTTAACAAAATAGATGCAGCCAAAAAAATATATATGCTAGCAATAATTATTCAATATAAAGTGCCTTTTTTCAAGTTCATCTCTTTCTTTAGCTATCTTATTTTCAGGAACTCATTTATTGAAAAAGTTAAAAGAACAAGTAGCTAAAAAAATGAACTCAAGGAACAGACAATTTATTTATTTATTTTTTTTAATGAATGCCTTCAAATTATTTTTAAGTTAACAAATTGCTAAAGAAAAAATGGACTTAATAGGAAAAGACTATTTATCTATTTTTTTTTAAATAAATAAATTATTTTTTTATAAACAAACAGTGGAAGAAAAAGTTGGACTCAAGAAAAAGACAATTTATTCTTTATTTTTTACATATATAAATTCCTTCAAATTATTTTTTAATAAACAAATAGCTAAAGAAAGAGATGCACTCAAAAAAAGAATTTAATTCATTTATTCAAAAAATAAAGAATAAATTGTCTTTTCTTGAGTGCATTTCATTTCGTAGGTATTTGTTCTTTTAATCAAAAGCATTCACTTATTTAGAATAACAAGAAGCAAATGGTCTTTTTGGAGTCCATTTTTTTCTGTAGCTATTTTTTTATGAAATAATAATTTATTTATTTAAAAAATGAAGAATTGTCTTTCTTTGGGTGAAATAATCTACATGCTTTTATTTATTTGGAAAAAAACAAATAGCTGAGAAAATGGATGTACCTGAAAAATATATATATATCTCAATAATTATTTAATAAATGCCTGAAAATAATTGTTAAATAAACATCATGGAGTATATCCATGTTCTCAGCTATTTGTTCTTTATTTTTTTAATAAATAAAACCATGTAAATATTATTTTTAAATAAACAATTATTAGTGTTATTATAAATAGTCTTTTTTGAGTGCATCTCTTTCTTTAGCTATTTGTTTATTAAAAAATAATTTAAAGGAATTTATATATTTAAAAAATTAAGAATAAATTGTCTTTTTCTTGAGTCCAACTTTTTCTTCCACTGTTTGTTTATAAAAAAATAATTTATTTATTTAAAAAAAAATAGATAAATAGTCTTTTCCTATTAAGTCCATTTTTTCTTTAGCAATTTGTTAACTTAAAAATAATATGAAGGCATTCATTAAAAGAAAATAAATAAATAAATTATCTGTTCCTTGAGTCCATATTTTTAGCTGCTTGTTCTTTTTACTTTTTCAATAAATGAGTTCCTGAAAATAAGATAGCTAAAGAAAGAGATGAACTTGAAAAACGGCACTTTATATTGAATAATTATTGCTAGCATATATATTTTTTTGGCTGCATCTATTTTGTTAACTTTTTGTTTTCTTATTATTTTTGTTTCCTTTTGATGTTTGACAGTTAATAACAATATATTTTTGCATTATGTCTCCTACTGAAAAAAAAAAAAAAAAAAATTTGCCCAGTAATTTGGTTATTACCAGTTGGGTCGAATAAATACTACTATACTACTACTATACTACTACTGAAAAAAAAAAAAATTAGTAATAATGAAATAGTAGTAAATGTAATTTTAATGAATTATGTTTTCAATATTACAGCTATATATGAACAAATAGAGATTGTGATACCTATTTGTTTATATTTATATATTTTTATTTTGTATTATAAAAAAATCAAAAACTTACCTCTAAATATATGTATCGACTTCATGATATAAATCTAATTAATTTTTTGTTGATTATACTTCAAATTGTTGCATTAACTATTAAATAATTATTTTTTCACTTGTCAAGGTATTATATACTTTAACAATTGCAACAAATCCATGTCAAAATGTAAACACAAAAACAACACACGTGACCGTGGAACCGTCCAGATGCAAGCGCCATCCTCAGCAACTTTATATACTATACTTGCTCCATTCCGTCGGCGACAGTAAAATCAGCTAGTTTACGCTCCTTGTAGACCTCCATGGGTAAGGCAAGAGTGCGTCCGATATTCTCCTATCAATACGGTATCAAAATTTGTAAATTTTGGCGCCAGTGGCGTCAGCCATTTTGAAAACAATTGTTATTATTTGTTATTATTATTGAAAGAAGCAAGATAATTATTGATACAGGGTGATAACTTAATTTAATAATATAAATATAATTATTTTTAATTTTCACCAGTAATTTCTATTAGAAAATTTATTCGTCCATTTGATGAATTTTAGGACACAGCTGAATTGTTTAATTGACAACAATTAAAATTAAATTAAAATATATTATTGTGGCATAAGCGAACGAGGTTAGTTACAATTTTTTTTGTCTGTTTATATTGTCTGTAAAATTATGTTTAATTATTTTCTTTTTCTATATAGGGCTCTTGGTTCATTTAATTGCAATAATGGCAAATAAATTGAAAGATGTCATTAAGTTCTTTTTGCCCACGACAACAGAAAGTAAATCTGATATTTTTCTATGCAAATTTTGTAACAAAAAATATGCATCGAATCCATATATGTAATACTACTATATTGCTAACAAGAATTATATTTGTCGGCAAGGCAAGAGTGCGTCCAATATTCTCTTCTCTCTCTTTCTTGGCCAAAAAACAACGCGCGCAACTCACATAGTGGGGTATTCGGAGTGATTCGGATAATCACGTACACAATTACACTTTATTATATATGTCCTGCCAAAAAAATAATAGTTATGTTGTATCGAAATATATTTTGATGTTAATATAGACAATACATTTTTTTAGTTATTATAAATAAAAACAGACTTGTTACAATTAATAGTAATATTTTATTTTTATAATAATAAATTTTATAAAAAATTACGTTGTATAATGATGTGAGTTCAATTTGGTCTTTTTAGATGAATAATATAATAATTCTTATGTTTTTTTTGTTATACATATGTTTTATTTAAAATAAACGATAATTCTTTTCCTGCAATCTCAGTGGAAATTTTTTTATAATTTATGTATTCTATTTTAATTTTAAAATTACCATCGTACATAAACTAATTTAATATATTAGAAATTCATAAAATAAACACTGCAATGGGGTTATTCTTTCACGGCGGATTTTCTGGCGGATTTCCACCTCTACAATTTGCCCCTTCTTATTTTTCAGCGCATACACTAAAATTGAAGCATTGAGCAGTTTACATAGTAAGGAGAGAAGGGATGTGTTCCTATAATAAACATTCGCTGGTTGTCTTATATTTTATTTGAATCATAAATTGAAAGCATGATAAATAATCATCAAAATTATTTTCTTTACTCTAATTACGCTAGTATAATGACCTTTTTACGTTTGATGTTCAATGTTAATAAGTAAAATAAACGAAAATTTTATAGGTGCAAATTGTAGAGGTGGAAATCCGCACAGAAAATCCGCCGTGAAAGAATATCCTTAATGAATATCTCCTTTGAGTGAGGGTCCGTTCGAAAAGTCACTCAGAAACCCGGAAGTTCAAGATTGTGATCATAGAAAATTTTTGATATTTTGTTGTGATAAGCATGGTTTTTTTTGTCATGAATTTGTATAGGTACAAACTACAAATCAAAAAAATATTCTATTGTTTAATTATTAAGGTCGAAAGTAAAAACTGGTAAAAACTAAAGGTGAACCAAGTTTAGGTCCGCGAGGGCGTCTATCTACCTATACTTAAAAAAAATATATTTAGTGCCCCAACATCCCAAATCTATTCGCTATACTGTTAAATTATCGTTCGTTGTGTTAAATTTCGTCTATCCATATATACACACATACTACCGTAATCGAAAAAAAAATGATCGTGAAACGTTGCAATCACGTATACTGAGTTGTGTGCTTGGAAGAATATGAGACAGCACGACGGATAAGTGAGAGAGTAAACAGCAGGGTTGTCGGATAGAATTGTGATGACAGCTGTGAGCCTTCTAATTAAGAAAAATGTGATCACTAAAACTTAAATATCTATTGAAATGCACAGAAGAAAAGTTTCTATATAGGCTTAAAAAATCCGTATTAAAAAGTAGTATAAAATGATAGTAAAATAAGCGATTTATAATAGATATTGGTTTAGCTACAAGCGTAAATGTGTGTACCATCCCTATCCCTGTGTGTTAAAGTTGTCAACTTTGACATCAATTATCTCAAAAACAAAACTCAATTAAATTTTGAAAAAATTCATCAAAACAGATAATTTTTAATTATTTAAGCCCAAAAAATCAAAAACACAATAACGGGAAATTATCTTTACTTTCGGCCTTAATAATAATTATAAAAATACTTTTCATAAGTAACAAAAGTGAGTGGCCTGCAATACGGCCGTTATTACAATCAATAGTCTACAGTAACCATTAGTTACTTTCAAGTTTATTTTATTCCTATATTTTTTCGTCTACTGCGCTGCTTCCGGGTTTCCGAGTGACTTTTCGAACGGACCCCAGGGTAGCTATTCTTGACTCGATTATCCCACCTACACGGGATAACATGAAAACGCCTGAAAATGATTTAGTCGTTTGATGTAAACCATTGAAAAGGATACAAATTAAGCTAAAATTTTCATGTTTTGCGACAAAAAAGTTATCCCAGTCGCTCGGGATAACTTGCGGATAATCGAGTCAAGAATAGCTACCCAGTTATACATATCAATACATATAAAATTTGCGTGACTGTGTTCCCACTTCCTTACCGAATTTTTCAATCAGTCACATACAGGGTTGTTAAAATGGAGGGTTTTTGAGTTGTTTACAATTATCCATGGATAAAACGTTTAAAACGTTTAAAACAGGATAAAACGGATAAAACCCACCTGATCTCTCGTAGGCTAAAACTTTCCCTCTTACCGACTATACTTACACTCCTAACCTGTCAAACAATTGTTGTTTATTTAATAAACATTAATAATAACAAGTTTATAAAATTTATAAACATAATATTTATATCATTTATTTATGAATAAATTTGATGATCATATATTTAAAAAAAAACATATTAATAACAACAAATTTATTTAGGTTCGTTTGTTTGTTTTGGTGGCAGTTCCCAATTTCGCCACTAGATGGCGACGTTTTATACAAATGGATAAAACTAAGGATGTTTTAAACTATGTTTAAAACTATGTTTAAAACATTATGTTTTATACATTAACAACCCTGGTCACATACATATACAGATTTTCCATGTATCGTTATATTCTCGTGCATGCGCTGATTGATCATCGTGATCTTCTGACGGTTTCACTCTATATGATTGACCATCGTGATCTTACTCTGACGGTTTCACTCTATACGTACATATATGATCTAAACTGATCTAAACGTTGCTACGAATGCATTGAATGATAAATCAAGAGGCACGGTAGTGCCTCGAGTCAAGTATGAGAAAGGAAATATATATGTGTGTGTAAGAGTAACTACCGTGCCTTATTATACACGACACATTGGTGACCCCTTCCGTCCCCAATTATTTATGAATCAATTAAAATATGATGGAATCAATTAAAAAATACGGGGTTTTGTAATGATCCCATAAATCAATGTCAAGCTTTTTTTTTAAAAAAAAGTCAGATTTTTTAGTGGCTTATTTTTTTTTTTATTGAACAATCAAATTAACGGTTGCGATTTTTTGGCTGAAAAACCAGATTTCTGATTTTGTTAAGTTGGTAGTACGGTATAACATTATTATAAAAATTTTTTTTTTTTTTTTTTACTTTTCTCACTTGCTCATTTTTGTTGGCTACACTGCAGAGTTGACATATGAATATATGATAAATATTGCAATATTGAATGTTTAAAATAATAAATATCAAATGATAGACTGGTAAAATAATTATAAATAAAAATTAAACTTGATGATATATAAATTGTGTATGTTACAAAAAAAACTTTACAAAAAGATGTGATATCTAACAAAAAACAAAAAACAAGTATTTTGTACAAAAAAAAGAGTCAAGTACTCGAAATTGTAGTCAATTTGTAATGTAACTTGTTTTGCCATTAATTAATCTAAAATGTTAAAAAAAAAAAAATAATAAAAAAAAAAAATTATACTTGACCCTGCTAAACATAAGATTGAATAATGTTGGCTTAAAATTTTATTTTTAATTTAGGAAAAACTACGCAGGGTCAAGTATAATTTTTTTTTTTTATTATTTTTTTTTTTTTTAACATTTTAGATTAATTAATGGCAAAACAAGTTACATTACAAATTGACTACAATTTCGAGTACTTAACTCTTTTTTTTGTACAAAATACTTGTTTTTTGTTTTTTGTTAGATAACAATATCAACGACAAAATTAATATTACAACCAAATGCAAGATCGTCAAACTATGCCAAGATAAAATAATATTATCAGTAATAGTTTTTTACCCCGTTTGAATAAACACCAACTAACCATAAGCTGCCATACTTGTATGAAACGTACCCAACACTTAAATAATTATCTAACATAACGCCAAAATTCAAAAATCTTTCGTTCTCAGTTTTTTTTTTATATATTGCATCAAAAACTTCACTTTATTAAACAGTATTATAACTTACGCTCACGCTTACGCAACAGACACCCGTGTTTTAATTTTAGAGATTATTGTCCAAATAGTAGGTCATTTATATACTTATACAATAATAATTAATCTTTTCACTATTTTAAATTTTTGCAATGTTTGTGATGAATCAATTATCAAATTCGATAAATGTAGCTAGGGAACGGATCTATTCAATAAATGAAACATATGTTGACTAGAATAAATTGATAAATGAAGCATAAAATTCAAAATACGTTCAAAATCGAGACAAAACTGGTCAAACAAGTAGTACCATAAAGGTTACAAAAATATATTCCTTCAAGAATAGTAGCCACAAAACCAACAAAATTATGAATAATGTACTCTTTTTTTCTAGTAATTTGGTAAATTTTATTTCCGCAACGATGCTATTAATATTTTTTTTTTTTTTTATTTTACTATATTTTGTATTTTATGAATTTTTTGTTTATCAAAAATTATATCATTCTAAATAAAAAAACGTTAAATATATTTTATTGTGGTACACAAATTAAATAATAAAAATTTTTTTTTAATGGAGATTATGTAAATAAATGCAGAAAATTTAAATCACAAAATACGATCCCTGGATATCGCCTTTTTTTCAGTTGGAAAGGTCTTAGTGATATTTTCTACTTATTGCAGACTATGTAAACTCAAAATTCACACGGCTTTCAAATAATTATGGTGATATAAAATCACTTAAGACCTTGTGTATTTACCCCAAATGTGAAGCATAAATACAGATGCGATGAACAAAAGTGACATCACAAGAACAGGTACTGGACCACTAATAAAAGAAACGATTGTTTTAGATATTGATAATTCATTTGTCGATGGGATTTGAATGGTTTATAATACTTACACTTTGATACCAGGTGAATCATCAGTGTAAAATCTCCACATGCCACCAGAACTGATACCAGTATTGCGATTTCTAGCCGATGTTGCAACGGCTGTTTTACGTTGTCGAACGGTACCACCAGTTGCACTTGCTCGTGGTGCAACAGCTCTACTAGGTGAACGGCCGGCAGATCCAACATTTGTTGCACTTGGGGCGGCAGGCTAATTTTGATTTAAAAAAATTAGTTATTAGACAATTTTAAAGGATTTATTTTTGATGAAAAATTTATAATCGCTTCACAATTTTATTATAGTTACCATTTTGATTATTGATAATTTAATAACTCTAAATATGTAATTTTAATGTTATGTAGATGAAGTTTGAAGAGCAACTGACGTACGAACTACGAGTTATGGATGAAACAAAAATACGTGGATATAAATTTACTTAGGGGCTACGTGTTTGATAATTTAATACAAAACGCCTTGCGACGTGTTCTTAAGTCTGTGGACACGTCATTGTAGGCAAAGTTGGGTAAAGCAAGCGGCTGCCAACCAGTGATGGGCAATTTGACGATTTTGTAGGTATCATACAACCATATATATGATACGTATGATACGTATGATACGTAAGGTACTACGTCCTTTGGAATGATTTGGGAACGTTTATTAATATCTATTTCCAATTGGTTAAAAGAATTGGATTTCTTAAAAAGAAATATCAATTAAATGTAAGTCTTTCCTTATTATTAATTAAGCAACTATTAAAATCATACTAAAATGATTAAATAGAAACTAAATAAATGAAAAAGTAATTTTAATATTAAATTTGCGTTAATAATAACTTACTAATTATTATTCTATAATTATTAATTAAATAGTTATAATTTAGATTTATGTGTTTTTGTTGTTGATTTTTTTAATTCTAAGATGCGCGAATTACTTTTTTTTCTACAGTTGGTAAAATAAACTGACCTCGATAATATCGAATATCTAATATTACTTTTTGAGAATATCGCTTTGATAACGATATCATTTTTTGATATCGAAATATCCGATAATATCAATATCGCTGATATCGCACATTTCTAAATTTATATTTTCAGGGTACTCGTTTGTCAATAAAATTTTAACTAGTTCAATTTTTGATTATTATTCATCATGCTTTCAATTTATCGCCAGTCTTAGCTAATATGGCGACGTTAAGAGATTCTTCCTATTGGCTGAAAAAAACCTATTTATTAAAAAAAAAACGAAGAATAAATTGTTTTCCTTTGAATCCATGTTTCTTTTTAGTTATTTGTCTATTATAAAATAATTTATTTATTCAAAAAATTGTATTTTCTTAAATACATTCTTAAATACATTCCTAAATCTAATTTTTCAGTTATTTTTTAATTAAAAAATTAATTTCAAGGCATTTATTTAATTAAAAAAAAAAAAGTAAGTCTCTTTTTCTGAATACATCTTATTCCGTAGCTATTTATTCATTGAAAAATCATTTGAAGGCATTTATTTAATATTGAAAAATAAAGAATAAATTCTTTTTTTTTTTTGAATACATCTTATTCCGGAGCTATTTGTTTATTGAAAAGTACTTTATTTATTATTAAAAAATAAACAATAAATCTCTTTTCCTTAGCTACATCCTTTTCCTTAGCTATTTATTCATTAAAAAATAATTTAAAGGCATTTCAATAAATAATTCATTTATTGATAAATACAGAATAAATTGTCTTTCTTTTATTCTTTTTTTTTTTTTTAGCTATATTTTTCTTTTGGCTACTTTTTCTTTATTAAATAATGAATTAAATTTATTTTAATAAATTGTTTTTTTTTAAGTGCATCTCTATCTTTAGCTACCTGTTTTTTAAAAAATAATTTATTAATTCAACAAATGGAGAATAAATTTTTTTTCCTCTGAGTCTATTTTCTTAGCTGCTTATTCTTTTTATTCTTTCAATAAATGAGTTTCTGAAAATAAAATAGCTGAAGATAGAGATGAAAAAAAGGCACTTTATTGAATAATTTATATATATTTTTCTGGCTGCATGTATTTTTTCGCTGCTTTTTTTTTTTTTTCTTGATAAATAAATGCTTGAAAATAAATGTTAAATAAATAATCAGCTGAAACATTATGTTTTATACAGTAACATTTTTTTTTAGCTAATTGATCATTAAAAAATCAATAATTTATATTTATTTAGAATACATTTTCAAATGATCCAAAGCTGAGAAGACAAATTTAATTTGATAAATAATTTTTTCAACAATTATGTTACAAGTACTTGTTTTTTTAGCAAATGCATCTTATTCTGTAGACATTTGTTTACTCAAAAAATTCATTCACCTAATTTTGCATGCATTGATCAGTATTTTTTCTTTTGTAGTAATTTGTTTATTTAAGAAAATTAATTCATGGAACTTTATTTATTTATTCGTTTGCTTTGTTATAAAAAAAAATCGATATACCATATTCGTTTAGTTATGTGTTATGTTTACATATTTTTTTAGGCGCCAATTGAGGCGTCAGAAAAATAGTTTAAAAATTAAAATATAGAGGCGGTCTTCAAATGTATGATACATCGTGTATGAAACAATTTATTCTTTATTTTTTAAATGAATAAATGCCTTTAAATTATTTTTAAATAAATGAATTGCTGTAGAAAAAGATGGACTCAAAAAAACTCAATTTGTTTTTCATTTTTTAAATAAATTAATTATTTTTTAATAAACGAATAGCTATGAAGGGAAAAGTAGACTCAAGGGAGAGACAATTTATTTTGTATTCTTTAAATAAATAAATTCCAGGAAATTATTTTTAAATAAACAAGTAACTAAAAAAAAAGATGTATTCAAGATAAAAACAATATTTAACAATATTAAACAAATAGTTAAAGGATAAACTGGACTCAAAGAAAAAACAATTTATTTATTTTTTCAAATAAATAAATACCGGTAAAATATTTTTCAATAAAGTAATAGCTAAAGAAAAAGATATACTTAAAAAAAAGACAATATTTATTTTTTATTTTTTAAATAAATCAATGTCTGTAAAGTATTTTTTTTGAAAAACAAATAGCTGAAGAAAAAGATAGACTCAAGGAAAATACAATTTATTCTTTCTTTTTACATTAATAAATGCTTTTAAATTGATTTTTTATAAACCAAGAGCTCAAGAGAAAATTTGACAGCAATAATCGTTTAAAAAATTTTTTTTTTATTACGTTCATCTCTTTTGTTAGCTATTTGTTTATGAAAAAATGATTTTCACACATTTATTTATTTAAAAAATGAAAAATAAATTGTCTTTCCTTGATTCCATATTTTTCTATAGCTATTTTTTTATTAAAACATAATTTACAGTCATTTATCCTATTATAAAAAGAAGAAAAGTAACGGCGGTTCTTTTTTCTGTGATTGGTTGTTTTGTTTCCCTAGATATTCTTTCTTTCTCTCTCTCTCGATTATCTTTATTTTATTTTCAGTTACCAACTGATTTCTTTTTTTTTTTAAATGAAAAATAGTTGTTTTTTTTACAGTTGGTAACCGTTGTCAAGGAGTTTGTTATATGTTGTAACAAACATTAACAAGCAAATTTTAAATCATCAATTAAATCATCATCAGACATTGATAAAAAAATATTATTTATAAATTAATATTTTGATAATAATATTTATTAATAATATTTTGATAAAAAATTGAAGATTAAAATTAAGCATCAGCTAATATTATCATGTGTCACATAAGATTAGTTGGTATATGGCAAATGTATTGCTTTTTTTTTATTGAAATTGATTTAATTAAATTGATTGATTACTAATTTATTTATTTATGGTATTACATAAATTGTGATATTACTTATATCTTAGAAATAAAAAAGAAAATAAAAAAAAATATGATTATTTCAGGTTTCTTTTACATTTTTGATTGTGAATCATTTCATTTGTTTCATTCGATTTGAGTCTAGCTAAATATCTTCATTTGAACGTGATAGATATCAATCTATATTGTATTGTTTACAGCTTGCACTGAGTGAAAGATTATTAAAATTATATATATACATAATTCAAGCACTCCACTTTACATCCACGTAACTATCTAGCGGATAAAATAACTGAGGGAAAAAAGGGATTTTTAAAATCGCGGCTATCTGAATAACACGATGCTTATTGTCATAATAACTAATGCTTTTCAAATGTTACATTGAGTCTGTCAATAAATAGAACATATAAAATAGAAAGGTGGTAGGTATGGAGGCGCGCCGAAGGCGCGCCATGTTCTCTAGTTTTTTAAAATAAAAGAAATGAATTGCCTTTTCTTTGAGTCCATTCTCTCCTTTAGCTATTTGTTTATTAAAAAATAATTTATTTATTTGAAAAATAAATTAACTTATTTTCGAGTACATCTTTTTTTTTAGGTATTTGTTCTTTAGAAAAATAATTTTCAGGTATTTATTTGAAAAATAAAACATAAATATTGTCTTTTTTTGGTAAAAAAATAATAAATGATCCATTGATAAATGTAATTGTGTGTGTGTGTTAAAAAATGTTATTGTTGGGTGGTCCAAGAGCGATATTTCGCCCTCTTCATTTAATTTTTAAAATTAATTTACCATTTGATTTTTATACACATTTTTGGTTTACGGAGTACGTCCTGCAGGGTAGCTATTCTTGACTCGATTATCCCATCTACACGGGATAACATGAAAACGCCTGAAAATGATTTAGTCGTTTGATGTAAACCATTGAGAAGGATACAAATTAAGCTAAAATTTTCATGTTTTGCGACAAAAAAGTTATCCCAGTCGCTCGGGATAACTTGCGGATAATCGAGTCAAGAATAGCTACCCAGGAGGACGAACTTAAAAGGGGCTATCGGGATAACTTGCGGATAATCGAGTCAAGAATAGCTACCCAGTTCTCTATTCTTCATGAGTGAACCAAGGTAGCTAGGGTGAAACCGCCAGAAGAGGTCATGGAGGTCTACAAGGAGCGTAAACTAGCAGATTTTACTGTCGCCGACAGAATGGAGCGTGTGTAGTATGCAAAGTTGCCGAGGTAGCTCTCGCATTCGCACGGTTCCACGTCTATGTGGTATTTTTGCTCATATTTTGACATGGATTTGTTACAATTGTTAATGTACATGATAAATTGACAAGTAAAAATATAATTATTTAATAATTCATGCAACTATTTAACGTATCATCAACAAAAAATTAATTAATTTAACATGAACATGTTGCAAGCCTATACATGAATTTATAAGTTCTTAATTTCTTTATAATATGAAATAACAATATATAAATATAAACAAATGAGTATCACAATTTCTATTTGTTTGTATAGCCTTAATGTTAAAAACAAAATTCATTAAAATTACATTTACTACTATTTTATTATTACTAACTTTTTTTTTTTCAGTAAGAAACATAATGCAAAAATATATTGTTATTCACTGTCAATCAATAAAAGGAAATAAAAATAATAAGAAAACAAAAAGTTAAGAAAATAGATGCAGCCAAAAAAAAACTCAAAAAAGACTATTTATTGAAATGAATTTAATTCATTTATTCAAAAAATAGAAAATAAATTGTCTTTTTTTGAGTGCATCTCATTCCGTAGCTATTTGTTCATTGAAGAATAATTTGAAGGCATTCATTTATTTTAAAAAAATAAGAAGAAAATGGTTTTTCTTGGAGTCCATTTTTTTCTTTAGCTATTTTTTTATGGAATAATAATTTATGTATTTAAAAAATAAAGAATTGTCTTTCTTTGAGTAAAATAATCTACATACTTTTATTTATTTGGAAAAAAACAAATAGCTGAGAAAATGGATGTACCTGAAAAATGTATATATATCTCAATAATTATTTAATAAATGCCTGAAAATAATTGTTAAATGAAGATCACAGAGTATATCCATATTCTCAGCTATTTGTTCTTTATTTTTTTGATAAATAAAAGCATGTAAATATTATTTTTAAATAAACAATTATTAGTGTTATTATTTAATATTTATACATTAACATCACTTGGTGATTCTGGTGGATGGCAATGCATCCAGTCAAATTCTTGTTTCTAGAAAAAAACGTTATCAAAATTATAAAGTAAAACGTTTATTTGGCATAGTTAAAATTCAATTCTTAAAAAATGGAGCAAAATAATACACATACTTATACCTATTATTTGTAGATAAATTTGTCAATATAGGTATATTATTATTGGTATACAGCTTGATTAATACAAAAAATAATCACAAAGTTGAATTTTTCGTTCAGCAATAAGGATTAATTTATTGCAATTTAAATATCAATCACAATGAGATTTTGACGTTTGCTATAATTAATGGTTATGTTACTTATTTATTGACGACACGAGTATAAGGCCGGTAGGATGAGGTGAACAGGGATAAAAAACTGCGCCTTACGTAGTGCGCCGTTTAGGAGTTAAAGTGTTGTTTCATCCATAACTCGTAGTTCGTACGTCAGTTGCTCTTCAAACTTCATCTACATAACATTAAAATTACATATTTAGAGTTATTAAATTATCAATAATCAAAATGGTAACTATAATAAAATTGTGAAGCGATTATAAATTTTTCATCAAAAATAAATCCTTTAAAATTGTCTAATAACTAATTTTTTTAAATCAAAATTAGCCTGCCGCCCCAAGTGCAACAAATGTTGGATCTGCCGGCCGTTCACCTAGTAGAGCTGTTGCACCACGAGCAAGTGCAACTGGTGGTACCGTTCGACAACGTAAAACAGCCGTTGCAACATCGGCTAGAAATCGCAATACTGGTATCAGTTCTGGTGGCATGTGGAGATTTTACACTGATGATTCACCTGGTATCAAAGTGTAAGTATTATAAACCATTCAAATCCCATCGACAAATGAATTATCAATATCTAAAACAATCGTTTCTTTTATTAGTGGTCCAGTACCTGTTCTTGTGATGTCACTTTTGTTCATCGCATCTGTATTTATGCTTCACATTTGGGGTAAATACACAAGGTCTTAAGTGATTTTATATCACCATAGTTATTTGAAAGCCGTGTGAATTTTGAGTTTACATAGTCTGCAATAAGTAGAAAATATCACTAAGACCTTTCCAACTGAAAAAAAGGCGATATCCAGGGATCGTATTTTGTGATTTAAATTTTCTGCATTTATTTACATAATCTCCATTAAAAAAAAATTTTTATTATTTAATTTGTGTACCACAATAAAATATATTTAACGTTTTTTTATTTAGAATGATATAATTTTTGATAAACAAAAAATTCATAAAATACAAAATATAGTAAAATAAAAAAAAAAAAAATATTAATAGCATCGTTGCGGAAATAAAATTTACCAAATTACTAGAAAAAAAGAGTACATTATTCATAATTTTGTTGGTTTTGTGGCTACTATTCTTGAAGGAATATATTTTTGTAGCCTTTATGGTACTACTTGTTTGACCAGGGTAGCTATTCTTGACTCGATTATCCCACCTACACGGGATAACATGAAAACGCCTGAAAATGATTTAGTCGTTTGATGTAAACCATTGGGAAGGATACAAATTAAGCCAAAATTTTCATGTTTTGCGACAAAAAAGTTATCCCAGTCGCTCGGGATAACTTGCGGATAATCGAGTCAAGAATAGCTACCCAGTTTTGTCTCGATTTTGAATGACGCTGAAGTTAGCTGCATGTTTATGTATACAAAACTTTGTATTGACATACGTAGTTCAAAAATGGAGTAATTTTAAAATACCAAGTTCTAAAGGCCCTTGTCGACTAGCATAGTTTTTCAACAAAGTTCTATGCCATAGCTCTTTGGTCACTATATATCACCAAAAACTCACTAAAAAATGGCCGCTGAGGACTATGCTGGAAAAATGCTGCGTGCAGCATTTTGAGCATAGTTCTGCTAACTTCACACTCGTTTTTTTAGATGCAGCCAACTTTGAAAAAAAAAAAAAAAAGGGGCATTTATAGCTTCTTTGTTGTTCTTTGTTTACAGTTGTTTACAGTCTACATTAATTGATTGATTGACTGTCAGAATATCGTATTGTCATTTGTCAACAAGAGTAAACAAATAAAAAAGGTTATGCGTTTAATTATTTTTTGTTGTGATTTTACGAATGTTGGTAGAGCTGGAATCATTTCAATAAACGATTATAACGCCGCCCTATAGCCGTCACGGCTGAACTATTTCTACCCAAGCGCTATGCCATAGAACTTTTTAGAAAAACTATGCTAGTCGACAAGGGCCTTAATATGTACAGACAGGGTTGTTAAAATTGAGGGTTTTTGAGTTGTTTACAATTATCCATGGATAAAACGTTTAAAACAGGATAAAACGGATAAAACCCACCTGATCTCTCGTAGGCTAAAACTTTCCCTCTTACCGACTATACTTACACTCCAAACCTGTCAAACAATTGTTGTTTATTTAATAAACATTAATAATAACAAGTTTATAAAATTTATAAACATAATATTTATATCATTTATTTATGAACAAATTTGATGATCATATATTTGAAAAAAAACATATTAATAACAACAAATTTATTTAGGTTCGTTTGTTTGTTTTGGTGGCAGTTCCCAATTTCGCCACTAGATGGCGACGTTTCATACAAATGGATAAAACTAAGGATGTTTTAAACGATGTTTTAAACATAGTTTTAAACATAGTTTAAAACATTATGTTTTATACATTAACAACCCTGTGTACAGTATAAAAAGCTGAAAAGGTGATTATTTATCAAATACTTTAAAATCTTTAAAGGTGATGTATACTTTCTTTTTTTTTTTAATATTTTAAGTATTTCTAATTTTTTTTTTTTTTTTTTTCATGTTAAATGATTATAAAATTCTAAATCGAATATTATCAACAATAGAAAAAAATTTTATTAATAAAAATTTTTTTTTTCAACATAATAAAATGGTGATAATATTTAATTTTTTATTTTATTTCAGTATTAAAATTTTTTTATTATCAAAAATTTACATTTTAATTACTTTAGTATACACATAATAATTAAAAAATCATATTATTCCTTTTTTAATAATATACTGCAAATTTAATATTACATCTTCGTTAAAAATACATGTGTCTTTGTTTTAATATATAAATAATTATTTAATATCATAATTATTAAATAATAAATATAAATAATATCATAAATAACAATAATAACAAATATTATTAGTATTGTCATTTCAAATTTTGGCGCCACTTTTTAATTAAAATAAAGAGATTGTTTTTATTTTTTTTTCTATTCTTTCATTTTTTGAACAATATCAATTATTGTAAGCTATTTTTTTACTGTTTATTTATTACTTATTATTATTATTATTTATTACTCATATTATTATTAAACACTCAAAAGTAGTGTTTGAAACTGTTCAGTTTATTGTGTTATTGTTTTACTAGTTTGTATTTGTTTGTATATTTTCCATCATGAAATTCAATAATCAATTAATAATTAATTCAATTTTAAAATGTACAAATAAAGCCAGTGACATTGACAAAGATCCAAGTCAAAATTCAGTATTATTTTCAGAACTCGGTCTTTATTTAAAATTCAGAAGAATATTGGGATCGTGGTGGAAAATCTAAAAAAAATTAAAAAAAAAAAGGAACATATGAACAAAAAAAAAATTTGAAAGCTCTTGTTAATTCACAGTCAAGTAAAACTTTGTTGTTAAATGAAAACCATACGATCAAAGACCCTACTTATTATTATGATCCAACACTTCCACGAGTATCTTTTACATATTTAATTGATGATAAAAAAAATAAAATTGAAATTTTATTAGATGATTTCAATAGTTTGTTTGACAAGAATTGGATAACCAATTTTATTATTGATTATTAGATAACAATAAAAATTAAAAAAATTAACTGTAAAACTGTATCATATATTTGTTGTGAAAAGAGTAATTATATTCTGCTCAATAAGCTTATTTATACAGATTTTTTAGTTGGTATAAAAAAGCTGATTGGTGATAATAATAAGTTGTTATTCCCTTGTCGAGTGAATGGTAATCACTGGGTGTTGCTATTTGTGGATAGAAAAGAATTAAAAATATATTTTTTTGATCCACTTAAAAAAACAAATGGACGTCTTGATCAATCAAGCATTGAAAAAGAGTGCATAACAAATTTTGTAAACTTTTATAAAAAGGTAACATATTTAATTAAATTGTATTAATTTTATTTAGTATGCTTTATTATTATTATTTTACCTTATTCAACAGGTATACCCTGATTCAATCATATAATGGAATCAGGAATTTGTTAATTACCCATTGCAAAGAGATGGTTATAATTGTGGTACCTTTATTATTTATTATATGGAAGAAATAATAAAGGGCAATTTGTTAAATATTGAACCATTGGACCCCCCAAAAAAAAGGGAAGAGCTAAAACACATGATTTTAATTAATTCATGTGATGTTTCAATGTTATGTTTATATTGTGGAGCTGATGAAACATCAATAGGGGCTGGGACTTGGGTGCCATGCCATACATGCAAAAAATGGGCTGATTATAAATGTATAAGGTACTTATTTAAAAAAAAGTGAAAATGAAATTAAAAAAAAATATTTTCTTTTTAACTGCGACTTATGTTCGAAGTGGCTGGCATCGTTGGATTAATGGTTATTAGTTGTTGTTATTATTGTTATTTATGATATTATTTATATTTATTATTTAATAATTATGATATTAAATAATTATTTATATATTAAAACAAAGACATATGTATTTTTAACGAAGATGTAATATTAAATTTGCAGTATATTATTAAAAAAGGAATAATATAATTTTTTAATTATTATGTGTATACTAAAGTAATTAAAATGTAAATTTTCGATAATAAAAAAATTTTAATACTGAAATAAAATAAAAAATTAAATATTATCACCATTTTATTATGTTGAAAAAAAATTTTTTTATTAATAAAATTTTTTTCTATTGTTGATAATATTCGATTTAGAATTTTATAATCATTTAACATGAAAAAAAAAAAAAAAAAATTAGAAATACTTAAAATATTTAAAAAAAAAAAAAGTATACATCACCTTTAAAGATTTTAAAGTATTTGATAAAAATGTTTTTAGTTTTTTTAAAAAAAAAAAAATTGAATCTGATATTTAAATATGAATTTTTCGTTTTTTCAAAAAAAACGTAATAATTAATATTTTTTTATTATTAAAAATTAAAAAAAAAAAAAAAAAAAAAAGATATCACCTTTTAAAGATATCGGTAAACCATGTTCAAAATGGCATCTGAGATATCTCACAGTTTCTTACAGTAATTTACAATAATTTACTGTAAGTGTATCATACGTATTATACGATTCGAAAAAAATCGTCGAATTACCCATCACTGGTCATTAGTCAATGTCAATCCCTAGCTGTGGCCAGGGTTGTTAAAATGGACGGTTTTTGAGTTGTTTACAATTATCCATGGATAAAACGTTTAAAACGTTTAAAACAGGATAAAACGGATAAAACCCACCTGATCTCTCGTAGGCTCAAACTTTCCCTCTTACCGACTATACTTACACTCTTAACCTGTCAAACAATTGTTGTTTATTTAATAAACATTAATAATAACAAGTTTATAAAATTTATAAACATAATATTTATATCATTTATTTATGAACAAATTTGATGATCATATATTTAAAAAAAAACATATTAATAACAACAAATTTATTTAGGTTCGTTTGTTTGTTTTGGTGGCAGTTCCCAATTTCGCCACTAGATGGCGACGTTTTATACAAATGGATAAAACTAAGAATGTTTTAAACTATGTTTTAAACATAGTTTTAAACATAGTTTAAAACATTATGTTTTATACATTAACAACCCTGGCTGTGGCTAATCACCATGAACTGGACCGATGACTGTAAAATTGTTACTATTATCCAATTTAAATAAAAATTGAAAGTTCAATTATATATTTATATCTATAGCATCAGTTTTTGGAAAACCGAAATCTATTTATTTGACTTGAAAAAAAATTTTCAAATATATTCCATGAAAAAACAAAAGTGACACTTTCGTATTTGAGTTTTTATATTTTTTGTATCACAATCTTGTTACCTATAATATGCTATAATCAAAAATAGATCATTTCAAAAGAAGACTACACTCAACGTAAACAATTTTCCTCGCAACGAAGAATGATAAATATTGAATAAAAATAACTGTTAGGTGTGATTGCTAAATGTCACCTAGTACTGAAAGTGACATTGTATAATTACCCCCATATAGACACAACAAACAAAAAAACGATAATTAATTGAACCATTTTCATCATTATGATAACACAATAATAATGCATTCACTTTATATTATAATAACCGGGCCTCGTACTGCTAACATCAATGCAAGTGTCCAATTTTCGTTGTCATTCTCATTTTAAATTTGGTAATGATATCAATTTGATTGGACTTTGGGCTCATTGGTGAAAGTGGCAAGGCCAATACGACATATTTTTCTTTATAAAATAGAAGATTATTTTTCTGCTTTCAATTTTTTTTCAATTTTTTATTTTATTTTAATTTATTTTATTTTATTTTATTTCATTTTATTTTATTTTTTCATTATAATTTGTCATTTTTTTTTATTTTCTATGTGGATAATCATGACACTTTAGTTTTACAGAATAATATTCGTACAGATATGGAGACGTCACCGGATAACGAAAGAATAATAGAAGAAAGAGATAATGAAGCAGTTAATTCATCTGAGCCAATTAAGAAGAAAATAAAACAATCAAACTGCCTATTTCAATATAATGTTAACTCAACAAAAATAGAAAAAACTATTGTTTCTAAAAACGACGAGAATGATGATGACAATGATAACGCTAGTGATGTGGATGCGGATGCGGATGATAATAGTAACGTTCCAGTTGAAAATGACTCAACAAATCGAATTGATAAAAATAATTTTATAAATTATGGAACAAATGGTTTAGAATCTTCAATAACATCAGATCAAGATGATGACAATGATGATGATGATGATGTTGGTGAAGATGATGATGATGATGATGATGATGATGATGATGATGATGATGATGATGATGATGATGATGATGATGATGATGATGATGATGATGATGATGATGATGATGATGGTGATGATGATAATTTGAGACAATTTGATATACTTGATGATATTGATGGACAATTGGATCAAGATGGTTCTATTTACAACAGTGATAGTAATGATAGTATGGATTCTGAAGTACCACATGAAGAAATTGAAGCCATGCTGGAAGAAGGTTAATGTTTTTGATAAACTAATTTAATTATTTATTGAACAATACTATAACTTTTGGTTATTTCTTTTTTATAGGTCTTCCTGATGAATTCAAAGTAAAAACCAGAAAAAAAGGAGACTGTACGCCCTACGAAGAAAAAGAAAAATTAGTTTTAGATGGTAAAATATTAAAAAAAGTTTGTTTTTACGAAAGTTTATTATGTTTATTGTTTAATTAGTAACAATTATGAATATTTTGGTTCGTAGAAATTGGACACAATCATTTTGACGTACTGCCAGAAGGATGGGTTCAAGTAACTCACAATAGTGGAATGCCACTATATCTAAATAAACAAACACGTGTATGCACGTTAGCCAAGCCATATTTTCTTGGTCCAGGAAGTGTCAGAAAGCATGAAGTACCGGTTAGCGCAATACCTTGTATGCAGTATCGCCGAGCACTTAAAGAAGAAGAAGAAGATAAAAAAAAAGAGTCAAGTCGTGAACCAATTAGTGATAATTGTACTTTGCCAAGTGCTAAAATTGAAACAATACAAGAAAATTTAGCAGCACATTCACTTGATAGTGAAAAACTACGTGAATATTGTCAGGCATTATTTCGTTTTAAATCAATAAAAGTTATGAGATTTCAGTCTTGGTCCGCAAGAAGAAAATTTACTAAAAATAAAAAACACAGAAAACAGCTTGAGCGTCCAACACTTCCAGATGGTACAAAATTAATAACATTTCCAATTGGTGGTGTTGGTACAACTGGTAATGGTAGCACAGAACCTGGTGAAGAAAATAATGGGCAACGACCACCAAAACACTGGATTATGAATCCATCTGGTAAAAGTTATGTATGTATCCTTCATGAATATGTACAACACGCTTTAAAAAAACAACCAACATATAAATTTAAAGAACTTGAAAATGCAGCAACACCATACTCAGCTGTTGTCTGTATAAATGATATGGAGTATGGGAGTGGTTTTGGTAGTAGTAAAAAACAAGCTAAAGCGAATGCAGCTAGGAAAACATTAGAAATATTAATACCACAAATGAGAGATAAAATATCATGTGATTCAACTAGTAGTACTGGTGATACAGCAACAAATTCTGGTAATGCAATTAAAGCATCACGTACTAATACTGATACTGATCTTTCATTTTTTGATGAAATATCAATAACTGATCCAAGGGTTGCTGAATTTTGTGCCAAAACAACTGAACCGTCACCACATGCTATTTTAATAACATGTTTACAAAGAAATTTTGGTCTTGGTGATATGCATATTAATTATTCAGTGAATACTTTAAAACATCAAAAAAATGAGTTTACAATGAGAGTTGCCAAGCACGAAGCGACTGTGGTGAGTTGATTTGTCAATCCCTTTTTTTTTTTTTTTTTGAAAGATATATTTATTATTTTTAATTACTTATTTCAGATTTGCCGAAATAAAAAAGATGGTAAGCAACGAGCTGCTCAGGCGATTCTTCAACTTCTTCATCCGCATATCCAATCATGGGGTTCTCTTCTACGTCTTTACGGTTCACGAAGTGTTAAATCATTTAAAGAAAAAAAACAACTTGAACAAGAAATAACTCTTTTACAAGGTAAAGCTGCTGTGAATCAGCCAAATCATGCAATACTTGATAAATTACGTTTAGAAATGAAAAAATTATCAGAACAGCGCCAGGCAATACAACCAATTGGAAAATTTTTACCACCAGATTTACCAACTGGTTCAGCTGCAAATCTTAATAACGTTGATTTATAGTTTATAAATTATAAATAATAAGTAATTATCAAAGTTTTATTAGAATAATTTTGAATACGATTAGTGATCAAGTTAAACTTGTTACCTGCCAACTGAATAATCGGTATGAAGACTGTGAATTAAAGTTAGATTTTTTTTTCACAATAATTGTTGATGTTAATGGTAATTATTTCACAATTGTTATTTAACGATTTTATTCTTTTAACGTTTTACAATATTTTTTTTTTTTTTTATCTTTTACGTGATAAATTGATAAATCATTTTATTTTAATAATCTGTCATGTTATATACTGACAAATGAATTATTTTTTTCTTGAAATTAATTTTTGATGCACTTTTTCTCTTTATAATATTTTTCTTTGAAATATTTTGAATGTAAATTAAGGTAATCTATTTTTGGTGAAATACAGAAATATATTTTCGTTCTGATCTACTTATATTGATATGCAATATTTATTATAATTTTTGATAAAAGAAAAGACTATTACATTATTTGTTCTTTAGATTTATTAAATTCGTCTACATCTTTTTTTTGAAAAAAATGTAAAATTATGTTGCTTTAATTCGGTGAAACGTGTTGAGGATATGTTCACAAATATTATTTCTAATATTTCTGTTTTGGGAATGATAAATAAGATTGACTCTGTTCTAAATTTGAGATGTATTATTTCCCAACACAAAAAAATCGAATAAAAATTTTTGCAAAGTTGACTGTTTTGAAATTACATAAAAAAACTACTTGTTAATACATAATTTAGATAATTTTAATTTTTTTTAGATAATTTGTCAAGTCTTGATAAAAGTGTACAATCATCATCTTTAACAAATAAAAATCGTCAATGACAATTGATTAATTCAGTTGCTCTTGACTTAAACATTTCATCATTGAAGATATGTCATTTTAATGCTCAATCTTTAAGAGCTCATATTGAGGAAATTAGACATTATTTTTTAAACAATAAATTTCATATTATTGCTATAAGTGAAACTTGGCTTACAGATGATACTCTTGATTCTCAAGTCTTCATACCAGGTTATCAGTTGTTTAGAAATGACAGAAGGTCTAAAAGAGGTGGTGGAGTTGCACTTTTTGTGCAAGATAATTCATACAGTCAAATATTAGAAGTTTCATCATCAGATACATTACTTGTAACAGAATTTTTATCAGTGTCAATAAAAGTTTCATCTTTATTATCAATAGTTGTTTGTGTTGCATATAGACCACATAAACAAATAAATTTTAATAATTTAGAAAATTATCTTTCAACATCATTATCATCATTACCAGATTTTATTTTACTAGGTGATTTGAATGCTAATTTATTATCAAATGATCAGGATGCAATTGATTTAAAAAACATTTATTCTTCACTTGCATTACATAATATTAATTTTCAATCAACGCATAATACAGTATCATCAAATACTTGGTTAGATGTTTGTTTAGTCAGTAATCTTGATAAAGTAATTAATAAAGGTCAATCATATGCACCTTTTATATCAAATCATGATCTAATTTATATTAATTATTCTACAATTACTTTTTCAAATAAAACAAATAAAAAAATAAGTATCAAAGTAAGAGACTGGGATTCAGTTGATGCTTTATTAATGATAAATTCATTTAATATTTATGATTGGGATTTATTTGCTTATTGTAATAACATAGACATTCTAATGTCTTCCTTCTTATGGAGAGTAAAGGCAACTATTAATCAAAATATACCAGAAAAGATATTAAAAATAAATAATAAAAAAACACCAGGTATTACAAAAGAAATCTGTAATCAGATTAAATTAAAAAATAGTATTTACAAACGTTATAAATTAACAAATAATATAAATGATTTGTTAAATTATCGTAAATTAAGAAAACAAATTACTTCAGATGTAAGAACAAATAGAAGAAAATTAATAGAAAATTGTTATATAAACAATAAAAACTCGAGAAGTTTTTGGAGGCAAATAGA
>WSYQ01000977.1:0-15782 GCA_011426435.1 Lysiphlebus fabarum
AATGAATTAACAAAAAATATAATTTTTTTTTTTTTTTTTTTTTTTTTTTTTAAAATGAGTAAAATTAATATTCATTTGAAAAACGGGTAATCGACATACATGCATTATTTTGAAATATATTTTTTTTATTTAATTATCAACCGTTAAGTTTATTAAATAATTCATGTATGTGTAATTTATCCAAAACAAATACTTAAAGAGATAATAAATAGAGTAAAGAAATTACAATAAAAAAAAAAATAAAATAATTTAATAGATGCGATTTTGTAACATGTAAAAAAACATAAGATACATATCTTTACGATACATTTGTCTAATTTATAATTTCATTTTTTTTATTGTTAAATTTTTTTTTTTTTTCACTTTATTCAATATTAATTATTTTATCATCATCACAAACATCCGCCATCAAGGGTCGTGCGAATATAAAATAACTAATAAAAAAACCGTGAGATTTTCATTGTAATATATATATTTTCAACATATCGTGACAATTTTTCCCTCAATTCTCTTTTAATTTATATATATTAATTTTTTTTTTTTAATTACATATATATAAATACCAAAATAAATAATTATAATAATAAAAAAAAAAAGAAAAAAAAGAGTTTAAAATTGAAAAATTATTAATATATATTATTTTTAATTTAATAATAAATTAAATATTTATATATTAATTTTATGATAAAATGATATATTTTCGGGCTATCAAAAATCTACAAAGAAAAATTAAATAAAAAAAAAAAAAAAAAAGGGAATAATATTATTTTACAAGATGAGATTCATATCTTTATTTATTGCGTTATTAAATACCCAAGCTCACACGAATGATATAACTAACTGTACATGTGAATTTACCATATATACATGTACATAAAATAATAATAAAAAAATATGTAAAAGTATAAAAAGAGAGTACTCTTGATCGAGAGAGAAATGATAATAAAAATATATATTAAGAGAGAATGAAAACAAATAAATAAATAAATAAATAAATTAAAAAAAGAGTCAAGTTTACGTTGTTTATATGTATATAAATATATATATATATATATCTGTATAAAAAAAAAAAAAAAATATATATATATATATATTATATGCAAGTAAGTCAACGATAAATTGAAAAAAGTCCCGACGCTCCTTAGTTGGATTTGAACACGACTTACTCCTGGGTGTTTGTATCATCAACCAAAGTACCTTTTTCAGCCTCTGCAAATTGACTACAATGTGGGCCAATGATATTTTATTTTATTATATATATTTTATATGAAAAAAAAAAAAAAAATAAATAAAAACATTATTTTTTGCCCCACATTTGCTTGTTATACTCTTCAATTCTCTCATAATTAATTGTATCCATTTCTTTTTAACTATTTTATAAAGATTTATTTGGTGAAGAAAGTGACTTTAATTGAAGGTGAAATTTTACATAAATGGAACAAAAATTATATACCAATATTTTATAAGATTTATTAATTTTTAATTTAATAATTTTATGATTGATTTTTTTTTTTTTAAATTTTTTTAATTTTACGTATATTTTTTTTTTTTTGATTTACAAAAATTTAATAATTACACAAGGTTTATAAATTTATGATTAATTTTTTTTTAATTTTTATTTTAAATATATTAACCTTGTTTTTTTTTTTTTTTTTTATATCAAATTTATAATTTAGTTAATTATATTCATATATATATTGATTTTTAGTTTATTTTTATAATTAATTTTATTGACCTATTTATTTATTATTATTTGCACTTGACACTTGTTAAATAACAGACCATGAATACATGTAAATATTTTTACAATACAATTACAAAACAATCACTGATAATATTGCATGTGCAATATAAAAAAAATAAATAAACTTTTATACTGTTGTTTCACCTTAATTATTGGATTACGTGATTGTTAAATTATTATCCAACAAAATGTATATAAAATTCAATTTATATATACATATACATGTAAATTAATCATATACATATATAAATATATAAAAAAATACTTGTTTAAAAATTTAACTTGATATATACCATCAAAAGTATATTAAAGTCTTACAAGTCTTACAAATTCACATTGCATTTTTTTTTTTTTTTTTTTTTAAATTTAACCTCGTTATTTATTTTTTTTATTTATAATTTTTTTAAATTAACTTGAAATTATATTGCACAGATGTCGCTAATATTATTATCAGTAATAAAAATAAAAAAAATTGAATATTTCCTTGGAAAAAAAAATTCAACCCTTATGATGTAGCTAAGAAAATAAAAAAATCGAAATTTTATATTTGTTAATTTAATTTCTATGTAGAAATATAATTTTTTTTTTTTATTTTGATTAAAATTATATTTTAAATAATTTATTAAATTAATATATAATTTATGTATATTTTAAGGAAGTGTCTATAGGCACGGAACCGCAGGCGGTGTAAACCCGCAAGCGGTCTTAAATGACGGTAATATATGGTCATTTATAAAAAACACCGTCTGCGGGATAAAAACGTATTCTTGTTGAGACAAAACTGTACTTTAGAACTACGTACGGTACATAACACGCACGAGTAATTTATATATTAGTTGCTAAATGCAATAGCTAGTGGCACCATCTACAATATAAAAATTTTATTTTTAAATGAAACAAATGACAAATGACAAAAATTAAATTAAACTTTATTTAAAATTAGAAAAATATTTAAAAAAAAGAGCAAATACACCGTGCACGGTATCTACCGCCAACGATTTAAGTACACGTCTCATTGTGTTATTTTTTAAACAAACAATATATTAATTATACATTTATTTATCACATTAGTTAAACACATCTATAAAATAAATTGTTATAAATAATCGATAATTATTTAACAATAATAGTCAAATTCTTTTGAACTTTTAAAGTTTTTTGGTATCAAAAAAAAGATAAAAAAAATAAATTGAGCAAATATACCATACACGGTATATACCGCCAACGGTTAAACTACTCGTCGGACTGTTTCATTTTTGAAATAAACAATCTATAAATTAAATTGTTATTAGTAATTAATAAATTGTAGAGCATTGACAGTTCCGTTTATTTTAGAGTTCCGTTTCTTTTACAATATGCTCTGACTATGTCTACACCAATAAGAACTACCTGGAGTCGTGAAATTGAAAACGACTACTTCCAGTTGCCCCAAGTTAGGACATTTTTCCAGAAATAGCGTTTTTTTAAAAAATGATCTTTATCGTGATTTTTTTTTTCTATCTTGTAGAGCATCAAAAAAGAATGATTTATGAATTTTTTGAGAATTTTCCTCAGTTTAGTTTACGAGTATGAAAGACCACATTGACCAAAATTCAAGTAAATGGACTTGTCATTGTTCAAAAATTTTTTAGAGAGATCTTTATCGTGTTTTTTTTTTTCTATCTCGTAGAGCATCAAAAAAGAAACATTCTCTAATTTTTTAGAAATTTTTTAAACTCTAGATCGAGAATTTGAGTTAGTGCAAACACCTCAAATTCATACAAATAGACTTGTCTTTGGTAGAAAAATTCTATAGGCTTTGACTTTGGATTTTTTTTTTTTTCTATATTTTGAAACGGGATAGAAACATCATTTGAATACTTTCACAATATGCTCTGACAATTTCTACACCAATAGAAACTACCTGAAGTCGTAAAATTAAAAACGACTACTTCCAGTTGCCCCAAGTTAGGACATTTTTCCAGAAATAGCGTTTTTTTAAAAAAAGATCTTTATCGTGTTTTTTTTTTTCTATCTTGTAGAGCATCAAAAAAGAATGATTTATGAATTTTTTGAGAATTTTCCTCAGTTTAGTTTACGAGTATGAAAGACCACATTGACCAAAATTCAAGTAAATGGACTTGTCATTGTTCAAAAATTTTTTAGAGAGATCTTTATCGTGTTTTTTTTTTTCTATCTCGTAGAGCATCAAAAAAGAAACATTCTCTAATTTTTTAGAAATTTTTTAAACTCTAGATCGAGAATTTGAGTTAGTGCAAACACCTCAAATTCATACAAATAGACTTGTCTTTGGTAGAAAAATTCTATAGGCTTTGACTTTGGATTTTTTTTTTTTTTTCTATATTTTGAAACGGGATAGAAACATCATTTGAATACTTTCACAATATGCTCTGACAATTTCTACACCAATAGAAACTACCTGAAGTCGTAAAATCAAAAACGGCCGCGTCCAGTTGCCCAAAGTTAGGCTATTTTTTCAGAAATAGCGTTTTTTGAAAAAAAGATCTTTATCGTGTTTTTTTTTTTCTATCTTGTAGAGCATCAAAAAAGAATGATTTATGAATTTTTTGAGAATTTTCCTCAGTTTAGTTTACGAGTATGAAAGACCACATTGACCAAAATTCAAGTAAATGGACTTGTCATTGTTCAAAAATTTTTTAGAGAGATCTTTATCGTGTTTTTTTTTTTCTATCTTGTAGAGCATCAAAAAAGAATGATTTATGAATTTTTTGAGAATTTTCCTCAGTTTAGTTTACGAGTATGAAAGACCACATTGACCAAAATTCAAGTAAATGGACTTGTCATTGTTCAAAAATTTTTTAGAGAGATCTTTATCGTGTTTTTTTTTTTCTATCTCGTAGAGCATCAAAAAAGAAACATTCTCTAATTTTTTAGAAATTTTTTAAACTCTAGATCGAGAATTTGAGTTAGTGCAAACACCTCAAATTCATACAAATAGACTTGTCTTTGGTAGAAAAATTCTATAGGCTTTGACTTTGGATTTTTTTTTTTTTTCATATTTTGAAACGGGATAGAAACATCATTTGAATACTTTCACAATATGCTCTGACAATTTCTACACCAATAGAAACTACCTGAAGTCGTAAAATTAAAAACGACTACTTCCAGTTGCCCCAAGTTAGGACATTTTTCCAGAAACAGCGTTTTTTTAAAAAAAGATCTTTATCGTGTTTTTTTTTTTCTATCTTGTAGAGCATCAAAAAAGAATGATTTATGAATTTTTTGAGAATTTTCCTCAGTTTAGTTTACGAGTATGAAAGACCACATTGACCAAAATTCAAGTAAATGGACTTGTCATTGTTCAAAAATTTTTTAGAGAGATCTTTATCGTGTTTTTTTTTTTCTATCTCGTAGAGCATCAAAAAAGAAACATTCTCTAATTTTTTAGAAATTTTTTAAACTCTAGATCGAGAATTTGAGTTAGTGCAAACACCTCAAATTCATACAAATAGACTTGTCTTTGGTAGAAAAATTCTATAGGCTTTGACTTTGGATTTTTTTTTTTTTTTCTATATTTTGAAACGGGATAGAAACATCATTTAAATACTTTCACAATATGCTCTGACTATTTCTACACCAATAGAAACTACCTGAAGTCGTAAAATTAAAAACGACTACTTCCAGTTGCCCCAAGTTAGGACATTTTTCCAGAAATAGCGTTTTTTTAAAAAAAGATCTTTATCGTGTTTTTTTTTTTCTATCTTGTAGAGCATCAAAAAAGAATGATTTATGAATTTTTTGAGAATTTTCCTCAGTTTAGTTTACGAGTATGAAAGACCACATTGACCAAAATTCAAGTAAATGGACTTGTCATTGTTCAAAAATTTTTTAGAGAGATCTTTATCGTGTTTTTTTTTTTCTATCTTGTAGAGCATCAAAAAAGAATGATTTATGAATTTTTTGAGAATTTTCCTCAGTTTAGTTTACGAGTATGAAAGACCACATTGACCAAAATTCAAGTAAATGGACTTGTCATTGTTCAAAAATTTTTTAGAGAGATCTTTATCGTGTTTTTTTTTTTCTATCTCGTAGAGCATCAAAAAAGAAACATTCTCTAATTTTTTAGAAATTTTTTAAACTCTAGATCGAGAATTTGAGTTAGTGCAAACACCTCAAATTCATACAAATAGACTTGTCTTTGGTAGAAAAATTCTATAGGCTTTGACTTTGGATTTTTTTTTTTTTTTCTATATTTTGAAACGGGATAGAAACATCATTTGAATACTTTCACAATATGCTCTGACAATTTCTACACCAATAGAAACTACCTGAAGTCGTAAAATCAAAAACGGCCGCGTCCAGTTGCCCAAAGTTAGGCTATTTTTTCAGAAATAGCGTTTTTTGAAAAAAAGATCTTTATCGTGTTTTTTTTTTTCTATCTTGTAGAGCATCAAAAAAGAATGATTTATGAATTTTTTGAGAATTTTCCTCAGTTTAGTTTACGAGTATGAAAGACCACATTGACCAAAATTCAAGTAAATGGACTTGTCATTGTTCAAAAATTTTTTAGAGAGATCTTTATCGTGTTTTTTTTTTTCTATCTTGTAGAGCATCAAAAAAGAATGATTTATGAATTTTTTGAGAATTTTCCTCAGTTTAGTTTACGAGTATGAAAGACCACATTGACCAAAATTCAAGTAAATGGACTTGTCATTGTTCAAAAATTTTTTAGAGAGATCTTTATCGTGTTTTTTTTTTTCTATCTCGTAGAGCATCAAAAAAGAAACATTCTCTAATTTTTTAGAAATTTTTTAAACTCTAGATCGAGAATTTGAGTTAGTGCAAACACCTCAAATTCATACAAATAGACTTGTCTTTGGTAGAAAAATTCTATAGGCTTTGACTTTGGATTTTTTTTTTTTTTTCTATATTTTGAAACGGGATAGAAACATCATTTGAATACTTTCACAATATGCTCTGACAATTTCTACACCAATAGAAACTACCTGAAGTCGTAAAATCAAAAACGGCCGCGTCCAGTTGCCCAAAGTTAGGCTATTTTTTCAGAAATAGCGTTTTTTGAAAAAAAGATCTTTATCGTGTTTTTTTTTTTCTATCTTGTAGAGCATCAAAAAAGAATGATTTATGAATTTTTTGAGAATTTTCCTCAGTTTAGTTTACGAGTATGAAAGACCACATTGACCAAAATTCAAGTAAATGGACTTGTCATTGTTCAAAAATTTTTTAGAGAGATCTTTATCGTGTTTTTTTTTTTCTATCTTGTAGAGCATCAAAAAAGAATGATTTATGAATTTTTTGAGAATTTTCCTCAGTTTAGTTTACGAGTATGAAAGACCACATTGACCAAAATTCAAGTAAATGGACTTGTCATTGTTCAAAAATTTTTTAGAGAGATCTTTATCGTGTTTTTTTTTTTCTATCTTGTAGAGCATCAAAAAAGAATGATTTATGAATTTTTTGAGAATTTTCCTCAGTTTAGTTTACGAGTATGAAAGACCACATTGACCAAAATTCAAGTAAATGGACTTGTCATTGTTCAAAAATTTTTTAGAGAGATCTTTATCGTGTTTTTTTTTTTCTATCTTGTAGAGCATCAAAAAAGAATGATTTATGAATTTTTTGAGAATTTTCCTCAGTTTAGTTTACGAGTATGAAAGACCACATTGACCAAAATTCAAGTAAATGGACTTGTCATTGTTCAAAAATTTTTTAGAGAGATCTTTATCGTGTTTTTTTTTTTCTATCTCGTAGAGCATCAAAAAAGAAACATTCTCTAATTTTTTAGAAATTTTTTAAACTCTAGATCGAGAATTTGAGTTAGTGCAAACACCTCAAATTCATACAAATAGACTTGTCTTTGGTAGAAAAATTCTATAGGCTTTGACTTTGGATTTTTTTTTTTTTTTCTATATTTTGAAACGGGATAGAAACATCATTTGAATACTTTCACAATATGCTCTGACAATTTCTACACCAATAGAAACTACCTGAAGTCGTAAAATCAAAAACGGCCGCGTCCAGTTGCCCAAAGTTAGGCTATTTTTTCAGAAATAGCGTTTTTTGAAAAAAAGATCTTTATCGTGTTTTTTTTTTTCTATCTTGTAGAGCATCAAAAAAGAATGATTTATGAATTTTTTGAGAATTTTCCTCAGTTTAGTTTACGAGTATGAAAGACCACATTGACCAAAATTCAAGTAAATGGACTTGTCATTGTTCAAAAATTTTTTAGAGAGATCTTTATCGTGTTTTTTTTTTTCTATCTCGTAGAGCATCAAAAAAGAAACATTCTCTAATTTTTTAGAAATTTTTTAAACTCTAGATCGAGAATTTGAGTTAGTGCAAACACCTCAAATTCATACAAATAGACTTGTCTTTGGTAGAAAAATTCTATAGGCTTTGACTTTGGATTTTTTTTTTTTTTTCATATTTTAAACGGGATAGAAACATCATTTAAATACTTTCACAATATGCTCTGACTATTTCTACACCAATAGAAACTACCTGAAGTCGTAAAATTAAAAACGACTACTTCCAGTTGCCCCAAGTTAGGACATTTTTCCAGAAATAGCGTTTTTTTAAAAAAAGATCTTTATCGTGTTTTTTTTTTTCTATCTTGTAGAGCATCAAAAAAGAATGATTTATGAATTTTTTGAGAATTTTCCTCAGTTTAGTTTACGAGTATGAAAGACCACATTGACCAAAATTCAAGTAAATGGACTTGTCATTGTTCAAAAATTTTTTAGAGAGATCTTTATCGTGTTTTTTTTTTTCTATCTCGTAGAGCATCAAAAAAGAAACATTCTCTAATTTTTTAGAAATTTTTTAAACTCTAGATCGAGAATTTGAGTTAGTGCAAACACCTCAAATTCATACAAATAGACTTGTCTTTGGTAGAAAAATTCTATAGGCTTTGACTTTGGATTTTTTTTTATTTTCATATTTTTAAACGGGATAGAAACATCATTTAAATACTTTTACAATATGCTCTGACTATTTCTACACCAATAGAAACTACCTGAAGTCGTAAAATTAAAAACGACTACTTCCAGTTGCCCCAAGTTAGGACATTTTTCCAGAAATAGCGTTTTTTTAAAAAAAGATCTTTATCGTGTTTTTTTTTTTCTATCTTGTAGAGCATCAAAAAAGAATGATTTATGAATTTTTTGAGAATTTTCCTCAGTTTAGTTTACGAGTATGAAAGACCACATTGACCAAAATTCAAGTAAATGGACTTGTCATTGTTCAAAAATTTTTTAGAGGAATCTTTATCGTGTTTTTTTTTTTCTATCTTGTAGAGCATCAAAAAAGAATGATTTATGAATTTTTTGAGAATTTTCCTCAGTTTAGTTTACGAGTATGAAAGACCACATTGACCAAAATTCAAGTAAATGGACTTGTCATTGTTCAAAAATTTTTTAGAGAGATCTTTATCGTGTTTTTTTTTTTCTATCTTGTAGAGCATCAAAAAAGAATGATTTATGAATTTTTTGAGAATTTTCCTCAGTTTAGTTTACGAGTATGAAAGACCACATTGACCAAAATTCAAGTAAATGGACTTGTCATTGTTCAAAAATTTTTTAGAGAGATCTTTATCGTGTTTTTTTTTTTCTATCTCGTAGAGCATCAAAAAAGAAACATTCTCTAATTTTTTAGAAATTTTTTAAACTCTAGATCGAGAATTTGAGTTAGTGCAAACACCTCAAATTCATACAAATAGACTTGTCTTTGGTAGAAAAATTCTATAGGCTTTGACTTTGGATTTTTTTTTTTTTTTCTATATTTTGAAACGGGATAGAAACATCATTTGAATACTTTCACAATATGCTCTGACAATTTCTACACCAATAGAAACTACCTGAAGTCGTAAAATCAAAAACGGCCGCGTCCAGTTGCCCAAAGTTAGGCTATTTTTTCAGAAATAGCGTTTTTTGAAAAAAAGATCTTTATCGTGTTTTTTTTTTTCTATCTTGTAGAGCATCAAAAAAGAATGATTTATGAATTTTTTGAGAATTTTCCTCAGTTTAGTTTACGAGTATGAAAGACCACATTGACCAAAATTCAAGTAAATGGACTTGTCATTGTTCAAAAATTTTTTAGAGAGATCTTTATCGTGTTTTTTTTTTTCTATCTCGTAGAGCATCAAAAAAGAAACATTCTCTAATTTTTTAGAAATTTTTTAAACTCTAGATCGAGAATTTGAGTTAGTGCAAACACCTCAAATTCATACAAATAGACTTGTCTTTGGTAGAAAAATTCTATAGGCTTTGACTTTGGATTTTTTTTTTTTTCATATTTTAAAACGGGATAGAAACATCATTTAAATACTTTCACAATATGCTCTGACTATTTCTACACCAATAGAAACTACCTGAAGTCGTAAAATTAAAAACGACTACTTCCAGTTGCCCCAAGTTAGGACATTTTTCCAGAAATAGCGTTTTTTTAAAAAAAGATCTTTATCGTGTTTTTTTTTTTCTATCTTGTAGAGCATCAAAAAAGAATGATTTATGAATTTTTTGAGAATTTTCCTCAGTTTAGTTTACGAGTATGAAAGACCACATTGACCAAAATTCAAGTAAATGGACTTGTCATTGTTCAAAAATTTTTTAGAGAGATCTTTATCGTGTTTTTTTTTTTCTATCTCGTAGAGCATCAAAAAAGAAACATTCTCTAATTTTTTAGAAATTTTTTAAACTCTAGATCGAGAATTTGAGTTAGTGCAAACACCTCAAATTCATACAAATAGACTTGTCTTTGGTAGAAAAATTCTATAGGCTTTGACTTTGGATTTTTTTTTTTTTTTCTATATTTTGAAACGGGATAGAAACATCATTTGAATACTTTCACAATATGCTCTGACAATTTCTACACCAATAGAAACTACCTGAAGTCGTAAAATCAAAAACGGCCGCGTCCAGTTGCCCAAAGTTAGGCTATTTTTTCAGAAATAGCGTTTTTTGAAAAAAAGATCTTTATCGTGTTTTTTTTTTTCTATCTTGTAGAGCATCAAAAAAGAATGATTTATGAATTTTTTGAGAATTTTCCTCAGTTTAGTTTACGAGTATGAAAGACCACATTGACCAAAATTCAAGTAAATGGACTTGTCATTGTTCAAAAATTTTTTAGAGAGATCTTTATCGTGTTTTTTTTTTTCTATCTTGTAGAGCATCAAAAAAGAATGATTTATGAATTTTTTGAGAATTTTCCTCAGTTTAGTTTACGAGTATGAAAGACCACATTGACCAAAATTCAAGTAAATGGACTTGTCATTGTTCAAAAATTTTTTAGAGAGATCTTTATCGTGTTTTTTTTTTTCTATCTCGTAGAGCATCAAAAAAGAAACATTCTCTAATTTTTTAGAAATTTTTTAAACTCTAGATCGAGAATTTGAGTTAGTGCAAACACCTCAAATTCATACAAATAGACTTGTCTTTGGTAGAAAAATTCTATAGGCTTTGACTTTGGATTTTTTTTTTTTTTTCTATATTTTGAAACGGGATAGAAACATCATTTGAATACTTTCACAATATGCTCTGACAATTTCTACACCAATAGAAACTACCTGAAGTCGTAAAATCAAAAACGGCCGCGTCCAGTTGCCCAAAGTTAGGCTATTTTTTCAGAAATAGCGTTTTTTGAAAAAAAGATCTTTATCGTGTTTTTTTTTTTCTATCTTGTAGAGCATCAAAAAAGAATGATTTATGAATTTTTTGAGAATTTTCCTCAGTTTAGTTTACGAGTATGAAAGACCACATTGACCAAAATTCAAGTAAATGGACTTGTCATTGTTCAAAAATTTTTTAGAGAGATCTTTATCGTGTTTTTTTTTTCTATCTTGTAGAGCATCAAAAAAGAATGATTTATGAATTTTTTGAGAATTTTCCTCAGTTTAGTTTACGAGTATGAAAGACCACATTGACCAAAATTCAAGTAAATGGACTTGTCATTGTTCAAAAATTTTTTAGAGAGATCTTTATCGTGTTTTTTTTTTTCTATCTCGTAGAGCATCAAAAAAGAAACATTCTCTAATTTTTTAGAAATTTTTTAAACTCTAGATCGAGAATTTGAGTTAGTGCAAACACCTCAAATTCATACAAATAGACTTGTCTTTGGTAGAAAAATTCTATAGGCTTTGACTTTGGATTTTTTTTTTTTTTTCTATATTTTGAAACGGGATAGAAACATCATTTGAATACTTTCACAATATGCTCTGACAATTTCTACACCAATAGAAACTACCTGAAGTCGTAAAATCAAAAACGGCCGCGTCCAGTTGCCCAAAGTTAGGCTATTTTTTCAGAAATAGCGTTTTTTGAAAAAAAGATCTTTATCGTGTTTTTTTTTTTCTATCTTGTAGAGCATCAAAAAAGAATGATTTATGAATTTTTTGAGAATTTTCCTCAGTTTAGTTTACGAGTATGAAAGACCACATTGACCAAAATTCAAGTAAATGGACTTGTCATTGTTCAAAAATTTTTTAGAGAGATCTTTATCGTGTTTTTTTTTTTCTATCTTGTAGAGCATCAAAAAAGAATGATTTATGAATTTTTTGAGAATTTTCCTCAGTTTAGTTTACGAGTATGAAAGACCACATTGACCAAAATTCAAGTAAATGGACTTGTCATTGTTCAAAAATTTTTTAGAGAGATCTTTATCGTGTTTTTTTTTTTCTATCTCGTAGAGCATCAAAAAAGAAACATTCTCTAATTTTTTAGAAATTTTTTAAACTCTAGATCGAGAATTTGAGTTAGTGCAAACACCTCAAATTCATACAAATAGACTTGTCTTTGGTAGAAAAATTCTATAGGCTTTGACTTTGGATTTTTTTTTTTTTTTCTATATTTTGAAACGGGATAGAAACATCATTTGAATACTTTCACAATATGCTCTGACAATTTCTACACCAATAGAAACTACCTGAAGTCGTAAAATCAAAAACGGCCGCGTCCAGTTGCCCAAAGTTAGGCTATTTTTTCAGAAATAGCGTTTTTTGAAAAAAAGATCTTTATCGTGTTTTTTTTTTTCTATCTTGTAGAGCATCAAAAAAGAATGATTTATGAATTTTTTGAGAATTTTCCTCAGTTTAGTTTACGAGTATGAAAGACCACATTGACCAAAATTCAAGTAAATGGACTTGTCATTGTTCAAAAATTTTTTAGAGAATCTTTATCGTGTTTTTTTTTTTCTATCTTGTAGAGCATCAAAAAAGAATGATTTATGAATTTTTTGAGAATTTTCCTCAGTTTAGTTTACGAGTATGAAAGACCACATTGACCAAAATTCAAGTAAATGGACTTGTCATTGTTCAAAAATTTTTTAGAGAGATCTTTATCGTGTTTTTTTTTTTCTATCTTGTAGAGCATCAAAAAAGAATGATTTATGAATTTTTTGAGAATTTTCCTCAGTTTAGTTTACGAGTATGAAAGACCACATTGACCAAAATTCAAGTAAATGGACTTGTCATTGTTCAAAAATTTTTTAGAGAGATCTTTATCGTGTTTTTTTTTTTCTATCTCGTAGAGCATCAAAAAAGAAACATTCTCTAATTTTTTAGAAATTTTTTAAACTCTAGATCGAGAATTTGAGTTAGTGCAAACACCTCAAATTCATACAAATAGACTTGTCTTTGGTAGAAAAATTCTATAGGCTTTGACTTTGGATTTTTTTTTTTTTTTCTATATTTTGAAACGGGATAGAAACATCATTTGAATACTTTCACAATATGCTCTGACAATTTCTACACCAATAGAAACTACCTGAAGTCGTAAAATCAAAAACGGCCGCGTCCAGTTGCCCAAAGTTAGGCTATTTTTTCAGAAATAGCGTTTTTTGAAAAAAAGATCTTTATCGTGTTTTTTTTTTTCTATCTTGTAGAGCATCAAAAAAGAATGATTTATGAATTTTTTGAGAATTTTCCTCAGTTTAGTTTACGAGTATGAAAGACCACATTGACCAAAATTCAAGTAAATGGACTTGTCATTGTTCAAAAATTTTTTAGAGAGATCTTTATCGTGTTTTTTTTTTTCTATCTTGTAGAGCATCAAAAAAGAATGATTTATGAATTTTTTGAGAATTTTCCTCAGTTTAGTTTACGAGTATGAAAGACCACATTGACCAAAATTCAAGTAAATGGACTTGTCATTGTTCAAAAATTTTTTAGAGAGAATCTTTATCGTGTTTTTTTTTTTCTATCTTGTAGAGCATCAAAAAAGAATGATTTATGAATTTTTTGAGAATTTTCCTCAGTTTAGTTTACGAGTATGAAAGACCACATTGACCAAAATTCAAGTAAATGGACTTGTCATTGTTCAAAAATTTTTTAGAGAGATCTTTATCGTGTTTTTTTTTTTCTATCTTGTAGAGCATCAAAAAAGAATGATTTATGAATTTTTTGAGAATTTTCCTCAGTTTAGTTTACGAGTATGAAAGACCACATTGACCAAAATTCAAGTAAATGGACTTGTCATTGTTCAAAAATTTTTTAGAGAGATCTTTATCGTGTTTTTTTTTTTCTATCTCGTAGAGCATCAAAAAAGAAACATTCTCTAATTTTTTAGAAATTTTTTAAACTCTAGATCGAGAATTTGAGTTAGTGCAAACACCTCAAATTCATACAAATAGACTTGTCTTTGGTAGAAAAATTCTATAGGCTTTGACTTTGGATTTTTTTTTTTTTTTCTATATTTTGAAACGGGATAGAAACATCATTTGAATACTTTCACAATATGCTCTGACAATTTCTACACCAATAGAAACTACCTGAAGTCGTAAAATCAAAAACGGCCGCGTCCAGTTGCCCAAAGTTAGGCTATTTTTTCAGAAATAGCGTTTTTTGAAAAAAAGATCTTTATCGTGTTTTTTTTTTTCTATCTTGTAGAGCATCAAAAAAGAATGATTTATGAATTTTTTGAGAATTTTCCTCAGTTTAGTTTACGAGTATGAAAGACCACATTGACCAAAATTCAAGTAAATGGACTTGTCATTGTTCAAAAATTTTTTAGAGAGATCTTTATCGTGTTTTTTTTTTTCTATCTTGTAGAGCATCAAAAAAGAATGATTTATGAATTTTTTGAGAATTTTCCTCAGTTTAGTTTACGAGTATGAAAGACCACATTGACCAAAATTCAAGTAAATGGACTTGTCATTGTTCAAAAATTTTTTAGAGGAATCTTTATCGTGTTTTTTTTTTTCTATCTTGTAGAGCATCAAAAAAGAATGATTTATGAATTTTTTGAGAATTTTCCTCAGTTTAGTTTACGAGTATGAAAGACCACATTGACCAAAATTCAAGTAAATGGACTTGTCATTGTTCAAAAATTTTTTAGAGAGATCTTTATCGTGTTTTTTTTTTTCTATCTTGTAGAGCATCAAAAAAGAATGATTTATGAATTTTTTGAGAATTTTCCTCAGTTTAGTTTACGAGTATGAAAGACCACATTGACCAAAATTCAAGTAAATGGACTTGTCATTGTTCAAAAATTTTTTAGAGAGATCTTTATCGTGTTTTTTTTTTTCTATCTCGTAGAGCATCAAAAAAGAAACATTCTCTAATTTTTTAGAAATTTTTTAAACTCTAGATCGAGAATTTGAGTTAGTGCAAACACCTCAAATTCATACAAATAGACTTGTCTTTGGTAGAAAAATTCTATAGGCTTTGACTTTGGATTTTTTTTTTTTTTTCTATATTTTGAAACGGGATAGAAACATCATTTGAATACTTTCACAATATGCTCTGACAATTTCTACACCAATAGAAACTACCTGAAGTCGTAAAATCAAAAACGGCCGCGTCCAGTTGCCCAAAGTTAGGCTATTTTTTCAGAAATAGCGTTTTTTGAAAAAAAGATCTTTATCGTGTTTTTTTTTTTCTATCTTGTAGAGCATCAAAAAAGAATGATTTATGAATTTTTTGAGAATTTTCCTCAGTTTAGTTTACGAGTATGAAAGACCACATTGACCAAAATTCAAGTAAATGGACTTGTCATTGTTCAAAAATTTTTTAGAGAGATCTTTATCGTGTTTTTTTTTTTCTATCTCGTAGAGCATCAAAAAAGAA
>WSYQ01000978.1:0-39803 GCA_011426435.1 Lysiphlebus fabarum
TTAGGTGAGAGACAAATTTTATTGTTCTTTTACAACAATTTTTATTTCAAAAAGAACAAAATTTGTTTATTTTGTTACAATTTTTATTAAACGTCCTATATATGTTATTGAGCGCTCAATAAATTCTATTGCGCAGAACCGTGATTTTTATATTTCTGAAACCACAAAAATTGTGCTCCCGGAACCACAAAATTTGGGGGTCGGTATAACGAATTTCGATATTCACGACATCATATTTTGTCGTCTTTACATTTTGGTACTTTTTATGGTACTGTTTAACAATTTGCATGTACTTTTCTTACGATTTTTCTAGTATAATCCTCTTCGTGTAATCAACAAAAAGCTAAAAGACTGGATGGACTTGAAAAAAGACAATGTACTCTTTGTTCTTTGAAGAAATAAATGCCTACAAATTTTTTTTTTTTTTAAATTGTTAAAAAAAAAGATAGAATTTATAAAAAAAAAAATTTTTCAACGATTATTGCTGTTAAAAATATTTTTCTAGTTGCATCAATTTTTTCGGCTATTCAGTTTTGAGCATTTTTATAAATAAAAGCTTTCAAATTATTTTCGATCAACAAATAGCTAGAGGTATATAGATATTGTTCCCACAACAAGTGAAAGTTGTTTCAAAACTTGTTTTTTTTTTAGTCCAATTTTTCCGTTAGCTATTTGTTTTTTGAAAAATACTTTACAGGCATTGATTTATTTAAAAAAAAAAAAATCAATATTGTTTTTATCTCGAATACATCTTTTTCTTTAGCTACTTATTTATTAAAAAAAAATTTCCAGGAATTTATTTATTTAAAAACTAGGAAATAAATTATCTTTCCCTTGAGTTTTAATCACTTTCTTCTCATTGTTATTATTGACAGTACATATGATATTTAATTAGTAATATTCTATTATAATAATACTTTTTTTATTATTAAATTAAAATATATATATTATTATTAAAATTACTTAAGAACACTGACAGCTCAAACATCAACTTCACATATTGACATGATCAACAATGGTAAATAAAAATAAATATAAACATTGCACCTACACATATAAAGATACCGTTTCATAGATTATCACACGTACGCGTACCACCGCAACTAAAAGTGGTGCAAGCGCTGCAAAAGAGTATTCTACAGGCAAATAGAACTAATTCAGCCATTGGTTTTTGTTAGCGTTTTTGGCTCGATAGCCCCATTGAAGTTCGTTCTCCTGGGTAGCTATTCTTGACTCGATTATCCCACCTACACGGGATAACATGAAAACGCCTGAAAATGATTTAGTCGTTTGATGTAAACCATTGGGAAGGATACAAATTAAGCCAAAATTTTCATGTTTTGCGACAAAAAAGTTATCCCAGTCGCTCGGGATAACTTGCGGATAATCAAGTCAAGAATAGCTACCCTGTTCTCTATTCTTCATGACAGTATCATAGATCTCAGGTTTTATACATCGAATTACTCATCACTGGTGGTGACTAGCTGCCACCAGGGATCTGCATGTATTCACACAGAAAAATGTTTTCAAAGATTTACATGTTTTCTTGAATTAATATGGTTATAGAATAACAAGTCTAGTTGTTATTGATATATTTATAGAATCTATTGATGAATATACATAATTTAAATATTATATTTTATAAAATTTATAAATAAATCTGCTTATAAAATAAATAAGTGTTTGTTGATAGACAAATTCCGAGCAGTGTTTGAAAAGAGAATCTAATTCACCATAGATATAGAATATATAAAAATTTGATCTACTGAGAAATCACGTGGGTTTTATCCGTTTCATTCCGTTTGATATGTATTAGACGTTTTATCTATGGATAATAGTAAACAACTCAAAATCCTACAATATGCACATCCCTAGCTGCTACAAATGAAAGTATGTAACTTAAGTGGTATTATACAAACCTAACACTGTGTTCATGTCACGAATTGTTGTCTATCTTGGCAATTTTGTGGTGTACTGTTAGCAGTGATGGGTATCATACATCTCCAGTTTCATACACGATGTATCATACATTTGAAGAGCGCCTCTGTATTTCAATTTTTAATCTATTTTTCTGACGCCTCAATTGGCGCCTAAAAAATATGTAAACCAAACGAATATTTATCAATTTTTTTCTATGACAAAGCGAACGAATAAGTTGATAAAATTCTATGTTTTATTTTCTTAAAGTTGAATGTAAATACGAGTTCCCTCTACTCGATTTTGCAAAAAAAAAAATGCTGATAAATGCATGGAAAATTAGGTGAATGAGTTTTTTCAATAATAATTATTTTTTCGAATGAACAATTCATCTATTTTATAAATTAATATTTTTCAATTCAATAATTTATTCATAATTAAATTTTTTTGTACGTTTTGTAAGTATTTTATTCATTTATTTATAATTTTGTAATGTTTTGTAATAAAAAAAAACATTTTGAAAGTTGTTTACTTGTGTATGCTTCTGTTGGTAAAAATATAAGTATGGTATATGATTTACTTTGTTTTATAAAAAAATGAAAATCCTGTCAAGTGCTATACGCACTATTAGTGTTCCGTAGGAATATTGTAACAATTTTCTGACCGTTACCGGCGAGAAAACTGGCCAATGGTAACAACGAGGATTTCTCACCAACCTCCTCTCTTACCGCCAGGTGGGAGCCAGCTGGTTCTATCGGCAACCAACAACCGGGGAAATAACAAGGGAACTACGATCGACATACGATCATTCGGTAGCGGCCTACTCAGTAAGAAATGGTAGAGGGGCGCGGTCCACCAAGTAATTGTCGGTAACAACGGGAGCTTGTGTTACGTCATACTTTCGTACTTTGTATAAGGCACGGGAGCGTGATGATATCCTTCATGGGCTAGATATCATCACCGAGAACATCCTTAACTCCAGGTTGAATCACCTGCTTAACCACCAGTCAGACGTGATCAAGAGATTCATGCCCCGCAAGGTCTTACAGAATCATCTCTGGGTCTCCTTCACACCTAGTGCACCAAGTAGCTGGAGGTAGTGGCCACCATAAAATTGCCTCGCAAGGACTTACCCAAAAAAGCCACTACTCAACCAGCACCTAGTGTATAGGTGATGGCATAGGGTATCCTCACTGAATGCGAGAGAGATAGCTTTCATCACGTCTTGCCTATGCAACAAGGCAACGACATGGTGATCGCTTACGAGAGCGTGCACCAGCACCAAGTCTGCCAGCTAGCTTCCATGGAAGCCAGGAGGCAGGAGCCCTGGCCAGCTCGAGAGCTGGCCAACGACTGACGATATTGTCAGACTTCCAGCTACGGGATATATGGATCCCGCCCTACTCTCCGTTTCTCCCACTCCACACTGTCTGCGCGCACACCTGATGCGGCTCTCTAGTGGGGTCGTGTCGGAGTAGGGGTTGTTCACTACACTACCGGATAGCTCCATCTAGTATCCAACTCTTTTGTTGGTATTACCGGTCCACACGGACACAATGGTCTGCAGATGGGGCTACTGGATCAGTTCGCAATCTAACTGTATTACTTATCTTCAAGCCAACACTATTTCCCATGTGTATCGGCCGATAAGCATCTACGGATCGTAATTATTATAAATAATAATTACCGGTAACACGAGAAATGTCAATTCTCGTTACATAATAAAAAACACATTATTTAAGACTTTATGCAAATTATAGTGTTTAAATGAGTGCTTAAAAAAGTGTTTAAAATTATGATAGTATTTTAAGTTGTTAAACGTCTTTTATAAATTTAATTTGATTTGAATTATTTAAATTATTTAAATTTAACAAAAAACTATTTTTTATGGGTCGTATGACGTATATATCATTTATAATAATTCAATAATAATTCGAAAAATTGACATAACCGATATTGAAGAGAGTGCGGTTGATCATAAATATTTTATTTAATATATTTATTTATCAAGAAGCACGGTAGTGCCTCAAGTCAAGTATAAGAAAGGAAATATATATGTGTGTGTAAGAGTAACTACCGTGCCTTATTATACACGACACATTGGTGACCCCTTCCGTCTTCAATTGTTTAAGATTCAATTAAAAGTATGATAGAATCAATTAAAAAATACGGAGTTTTGTAATGATCCCATAAATCGATGTCAAGCTTTTTTTTAAAAAAAAAATCAAATTTTTTAGTAGAATATTTTTTTTTTAATTAAACAATTAAATTAACAGTTTTGCGTTTTTCGCTGAAAACCCAGATTTCTTCCGCTATGTTGGTAGTACGGTATAAGATTATAAATTTTTTTTTTTTTTTTTCTCTGTTAGTCTGCTGCTCATTTCTGTTGGCTGCCTTGCAGAGTCGACATATGAATATATGATTATTGTGTTAAAAAAAAATAAACACATGTTAAATGATACACCAGTAAAATAATTATAAATAAATATTAAACTTGATGATGTATGAATTGTGTTTGATACAAAAACTTCAAAAAAAGATGTGATATCTAACAAAAAACAAAAAACAAGTATTTTGTGCAAAAAAAAGAGTCAAGTATTCGAAATTGTAATCAATTTGTAATGTAACTCGTTTTGCCATTAATTAATTTTTTGATATAAAAAAATATATGATACAATCAAAACCAACGAAGAAATTTTATTTTCGATACATGTAGTTAAATTTAGTTTAAATCTGAACTGTTGAAAAAAAAAAAAAAATAATAATGAAAAAAAAAATTATACTTGACCTCGCTATACATGAGAGTTTTATTATTATTATTTCTTTTTCAACAATTTAGATTTAAACTAAATTTACCTACATGTATCGAAAATAAAATTTTTCGTTGGTTTTGATTGCATCATTATATTTTTTTATATCAAAAAATTAATTAATGACAAAACAAGTTACATTACAAATTGACTACGATTCCGAATACTTGACGCTTTTTTTTGTACAAAATACTTGTTTTTTTTTGTTGGATCACATCTTTTTGTAAAGTTCTTTTTGTAACATACACAATTTATATATCATCGAGTTCAATTTTTATTTATAGTTATTTTACCGGTGTATCATTTGATGTTTATTATTATTAATATACAATATTGCAATATTTATCATATATTCATATGTCAACTCTGCAGTGCAGCCAACAAAAATGAACAAGAGAGAAAAGTGAAAAAATGAAAAAATTTTATAATCTTATACCGTACTACCAACTTAACAAAATCAGAAATCTGGCTTTTCAGCCAAAAAATCGCAACCGTTAATTTGATTGTTCAATAAAAAAAAAAATAAGCCACTAAAAAATCGAATTTTTTTTTTAAAAAAAAGCTTGACATCGATTTATGGGATCGTTACAAAACCATGTATTTTTTAATTGATTCCATCATATCTTAATTGAATCATAAATAATTGGGGACAGAAGGGGTCACCAATGTGTCATGTATAATAAGGCACGGTAGTTACTCTTACACACACATATATTTTTCCTTTCTCATACTTGACTCGAGGCATTACTGTGCCTCTTGATATTCATATGTCAACTCTGCAAGGCAGCCAACAGAAATAAGCAACAGACTAACAGAGACCCAGAAACTTTAATACCGTATTAAATACGGTATCGAATCTGCTCACATCACTACTTCCACCTAGGGATCTAAAAATACCGGTATCTTTTTTTTTAGTATTAATACAGTATTTAATACGGTATCAAGAAGACTAGAGACCAGGAGAATCAACTATAAGAGTGAAAGTGGCTTGATATACGTTGTAAATGTAGAGTGCACCACTTTAGTTATTCAACTACGCACTACGTAATGCGCTGTTTGTTTATTTCCACACCTCTCAACCGGCCTTTTTAAAAAATGCATTGAAAATACATAATTAATAATTTTTTTTAATGAATACGACAAGATGCATAATTATTGATTTTGAATGTAATTTTGAAAGATCAAAAAATTGGAAAGACATGCAATTGGATAAATAATTTTTTGAAGAAATATCCTACAAGTACTTGCACAGCTTTTTTTCAATCCATTTGAAAAAAGACAATTTATCAAACAATTATTGCTAGGTGGAATATTTTTTTTAAATAAACAAACAGCTAAAGAATGAGATGTAATCAAAAAAAAAAAATTTATTAAATAATTATTGCTAGGTAAAATTTTTTTTTGATGCATTGGATATTTCATTAAATGAATAAGTAAATTTTTTTTTAAATAAACAACTGGCTAAGAAAGGAGATCTACTTTAAAGAAGATAATTTATTAAATAATTATTGCTTTTTATTTAAAAATAATTGTCTCTTTTTGAGTCCATCTTATTTTTAAGCTATTTGTTTATTAAAAAAAATATTCCACCTAGCAATAATTGTTAAATAAATTGTCTTTTTTCAAATGCATTGGAAAAAAACTGTACCAGTACTTGTAGAATAATTCTTCAAAAAATTATTTATCCAATTGCATGTCTTTCCAATTTTTTGATCTTTCAAAATGACATTTAAAATAAATAATTATGCATCTTGTCGTATTCATTAAAAAAAATTATTAATTATTCATTTTCAATGCATTTTTTGAAAAAGGCCGGCTGAGGGGTGCAGAAATAAACAAACAGCGCATTACGTTGTGCGCAATTGAGTAACTAAAGTGGCACACTCTACATTTACGACGTATATCAAGCCAAAAGATTTTACCCCTTCCCTCGATGTTGATTCTCCCGGTTTCTAGTCTTCTTGTATGGTATTGATACGGTATTGCCGTATTTAATACTGAATGGGTGTTCTGTATGTTAAAATACGGTATCGAACTGAATTTTTGATACGATACCGTATTAATACGAGAATTAGGGTTGTTAATTTACCGATGTTTTATATTTTTAGCATTTTTAACCGGATTTCTTACCGTTAAAAAATTATTTTTAACCAATAAAGGCGGTGCTTGCTTGAGCCAATCACCGTCCACGCGGGTGATTTCAAATATTTTATTTTATGTTTAATGTGAATGTATATTAATTAATAAAAGATTATTCTTTATTTTACATTAATAAAAAATTATATTCAAATAAATTATTATTGCAAAAGAATTTTATTATCGATTTATGACATTTTATTAAACCTCTAGAGTAAATTTTTTTTTATATATATGAAATCACAAACAGTGTCTATTTATTAAATGTTTAATAGTACATATTTGTTGTTATTGTTCTAAATATATTGTCATATATTTTTTAACATTAACATTTTCATAGTAAAATTATTCTTATCACATAAATATTATTATATAAAAAATAACTAAGGTACTTGACTTTTTTCTTAAATAATAGTACTATTTTGGTAGCCATTGCATCAATGCTGAAAATATTGATATGATGTTTGATACAAAATTAGAAAATCAATTTTTTTTTTTTTTGGTACATTTAACAAGAAAATTTCAGTTCAACTGAAACAAACATTACCTTTAAATGTTTTTTAAGTACATATATCTAACTTTTGTACTTATTTTTGGTATAAAAAGAAATGATATTTTCATTTTTTTTTAATAAAATAATTAAATGATATGATAATTATTCGTCAACTGACTTAAAATATAAAATCAAAAAATTATTAAACAAATTCGTCGAATGAAGGACAACATCAATAATCTTCTTCTTTATCTTCAGAGTCAACCAAAGTTATTGACTCAAATTCTTCTTTTTCAATACATTTTTTTTTATTTTTTAATGGATCTGGATAAAGAAGCACATGAACTAATTAAAATAACACTTTTTATTTTCTTTTCCTATTCGTTTTAAAATTTGTCTAGCCTGATGATGACGTTTAAAGAGGTTAATTATTTCTTTTGATGCTGTAAATACATCTCTTTCAGGCTCATCAATATCATGAATCATTAGTTTCACATTCAAAATATCTTTTACAATTCAATCTATGGCCTAAACAACCATATGTTATTAAATAAGGAAATTTAATAGAAAGAAGTGACCAAGCTGATTTGATGTTAGCTGCATTTTCAGTGACGACACCTTTGACATTTTTAGAACCAACATCAAGTATTGCTGAACTTAAAATATCACAAATGTATTTTGCAGTATGTGATACTTTTTTAGATTCAATTGCTTTATAAATTACAGCCTTTGGTGTTGTAACAACATCATTTGTAAAACCATCACCATTAATATCAGTCAAACCATCTGACATAATTGTGAATGTATCTGCATCATTAATTTTATCTCCACAGTTTGGTTTTATTTTTCTATATTCTGCATCTGTGTAAAAGAACATATCAAGATGGTTTTTTAAAAGATGGTCGTAGTGATGTAAAAAAGTATTTCCAATAATAATTATCAAATTCTGACAATGGAAAATAAGTGGCAATTAATGCTCTGGCAAAAGCAGCTTCAACGTCTTTTTGGTCTTGAGAAGACATTTTGTCAAGAAAATAATCTATTTTTTTCTCTTTATTTACACCTTTAAAAACATACATTTGTGTTGATATCTTTGGTGTTAAATCAATGGCACTTGTATTTGTATCAGATGTGTCAATTTGACTTGTTAGTTCACTACTGAAATTTTTTTTGACATTTTTTGGACATTCATTACATTTAGAAAGCAAGTGATTAAGCATTCGTTGTGCATTTAATACATATTCTTGGCTACAAAACTTGCAATGTCCTTTCTTGTATTTACTGGTACTACGTTTTTCTGTACAAGTTACTTGAACAAAATGTCTCCAAATTACTGACTTAGATCTTCCCATGACGTCTTTTTAACCTTGAATTATTTGAAATCAATCAGTCTAGAGACCTCTAGTCTTCATACTTGATAACAATAATGTATAACCTCTAAACTTGAATTCCAGAACATTCCAGAACTTTCTTTCATTTGTTGAGAAAATATTTTCCAAAATTAATTAAAATAACAATAATCAATATTTTACCATATATAATTTTATTCAATTATGATAATGAGAATCTGATTAAAGAAAATAGTAAGGCTAAGAAAATAGCTAGGGAATTTTTTTTATAGGATGTGAGAAGGATCAGGCATTTGCTAAGGCCAAGAAAATAGTAAGGTCAGGGAAGTAGCTAAGGGCAAGGATGTAGCTGGGGAATTTTTTAATCATTTTAAAAAATAAAAAAAAAAAAAAAGAAGTCATGATATCTTTGGGATTATTATAGATAAAAAAATATTTTATAAGACTTTTTTTATTTATTTAATCCGATAAAAAACCATGCTGTCTCGGATATCGGAATATCCCCCAAGTTTGTGACTCCGCCTTATAATGGTTAGAAAAAAATTTTTTTTTACTGGTAAAAAATCCGGTTATTAACCGATAAAAAAACCGAAATCACAACCCTAACTAAAATGCACCTCTATAGATGTAAAAATATCAAAAGTGTGGCGCTAGTGTCAATTTTACTGTCCGCCATCTTTTTTGCACCAAGTTTCAAAAACTTTCAGTATCAAAATAAATAAATTATCAACTCTAGTAAATAAATAATTAATTATTAAAATTTTTCATTGAATATAAAATGAGAAAATAATATGAAAAAACAATATCTGTAATAAAAATTGAATAAAAGTATTACAAATTATTACAAATTGACATGAATAAATAAATAACTAAATAAATAATTTATTATTATACGTTTCTATTATTTTATTATAAGACAATGTTTATTGCAAAGTACAGTTTCGAAATGATAGTATCAATTTCGAAAAATCAATTTATGTAAATTATATCACTATATAATATTTTAATATTATTCTAATGATTTTATAAAAAAAATATATTTTATATTTTTATTATTTTAATATATCAATTTATTATTTTAATTTTTAATATATTATTTTATATTTTTATTATTAAATTAAGTTATTACCTTGTATCAATAATTATCTTGCTTCTTTTGATATTCTTTTTTTTATCAACAAAAAAAAAAAAATAATAATATAATAATAACAATTGTTTACAAAATGGCTGACGCTACTAGCGCCAAAATTTACAAATTTTGTTTCCGTATTGATACCGTATTTTTACATCTATAGAAGAGTATTTCGGTGTCAAATGGCAGATACCGTATTTTTACATGGAAACATCGGTATTTTGGTATCTGTATCGTATTTTCCGCTCGGTATTAATACGGTATTTAATACCGTATTAAATACGGTATCGTATCTGCTCACATCACTACTTCCACCATTCCCTATGATAAATTCTTGCCACTTGCCCTGTATGTATTAATAAACAATTAATAAAAAGACACTGTTTATGATTTCATATATATAAAAAAAAACTTACTCTAGAGGTAAATGGGTGCATTCCTTTAATAAAATTTTTTTTTTCGTTATCGTTTTTCGCCCTGTAATACCGGCCAAATTTTTATAGGAAAAAACTGTTCCTTGTAGTGGCAGTGTTGGCACATAACATTATTTTTTTTTACTCCAATTTCGGAAGTATAATGACCTTTTTACTTTATGTACTACAGAACCCTATGTACTGCATATATGTAATACTCCTATATTGCTAACGTCCTATCTTCACAATAAGTGGATTTTTCTCAAACGGCTACGGCGTGGACTCTATCGTCTTACTTGTCGGTATTGAACCAAATTGACGCGCCCATATGACCGAAGTGGGGCATTCGGAAAACATCAGAAGCTTACTCACACTACTACATATTACAAATTTACTTATTTAAATATTAAATAAATAATTTTTTTCAAAAAAAATGAATATTAACTTTATTTATTTAAAACAATATATTGATATATAAGTATAAAAATACATATAGGTGTAAATATATGTATTTTCTTATATATACATATATATAATAAACAATTTCTTTTATTGTTAATATATATTAGAATGCTGTTAATTTATTGATATACATTAAAATGGTATTAAAATTTTATATTGATATAACTTTCAAAAACACGAACAAATTTTTTTTATTTTTTATAAAATAATAACAGTATATGTTTCTTATGAAAATATCATTTGGCATGCTTATTGATGATAAAATTGAATAAGTTTAGTATATTTGGACCGAATATATTCTGGTTTTTCAGAGACTTTTTTTGCTAAATCAAATAACTTAACATTTAAATATAAATCGATCATATAACGTGTTAATTGGTTACGGTGATTATCAAAGAAATCTTGACTCATAGCATGCTCGTTCATGATTTTATTATCAAACGAACAATTGAGTTCATAAATAGATATAACTTAACATTAAAAAAAAAATAGATTAAAAATTAAAATATATAAAATAATTCTGTAGAGTGCTAAACGTGATTGTTTCAAAAAATATTACTAATAATTGTATTTACAATTGTATTCAATTGGTGATTGATTAATTTATTGACAATTATACAAATTAAAAAAAAATAAATTAAAAAATTAAAATTTATAAATTAATTTTTAGAGTGCTAAACGTGATTATTTTTTTAATATCTTTCTAAAAAGACATAAGGAATTATTGTATTTACAATTTTATTTGAGTGCAAATGATGATTAATTTCAACTATTTAAAATATTTTCATTAACAACAATATAATGTGTACACTCGAAATAACTTTTGTTTTGTTTTGTTTATAAAAATACAAGTAAATTTGACAAAATACAAGTAAAAAATGGCCGCTGAGGACTATGCTGGAAAAATGCTGCGTGCAGCATTTTGAGCATAGTTTTGCTAACTTCACACTCGTATTTTTAGATACAGCCAACTTTGAAAAAAAAAAAAAAAAAGGGCATTTATAGCTACATTAATTGATTGATTGACTGTCAGAATATCGTATTGTCATTTGTCAACAAGAGTAAACAAATATAAAAGGTTATGCGTTCAATTATTTTTGTTGTGATTTTACGAATGTTGGTAGAGCTGGAACCATTTCAATAAACGGTTATAACGACACCCTACAGACGTCATGGCTGAACTATTTCTACCCAAGTGCTATGCCATAGAACTTTTTAGAAAAACTATGCTAGTCGACACAGGATGGGTTGTTAATGTATAAAACATAATGTTTTAAACTATGTTTAAAACATCCTTAGTTTTATCCATTTGTATAAAACGTCGCCATCTAGTAGCGAAATTGGGAACTCCCACCAAAACAAACAAACGAACCTAAATAAATTTGTTGTTATTAATATGTTTTTTTTTAAATATATGATCATCAAATTGGTTCATAAATAAATGATATAAATATTATGTTTATAAATTTTATAAACTTGTTATTATTAATGTTATGTTTATTAATATTAAATAAACATTAATAATAACAAGTTTATAAAATTTATAAACATAATATTTATATCATTTATTTATGAACAAATTTGATGATCATATATTTAAAAAAAAACATATTAATAACAACAAATTTATTTAGGTTTGTTTGTTTGTTTTGGTGGGAGTTCCCAATTTCGCTACTAGATGGCGACGTTTTATACAAATGGATAAAACCAAGGATGTTTTAAACAATGTTTTAAAACATTATGTTTTATACATTAACAACCCTGAGTGTAAGTATAGTCGGTAAGAGGGAAAGCATGGAGGTCTACAAGGAGGGTAAACTCCTATGTTAGAGTATAGGCTGTTGGTGAGACTCACGGAATGGAGCAAGTATAGTATATAAAGTTGCCGAGGATGGCACTTGCATCTGGACGGTTCCACGGTCACGTGTGTTGTTTTTGTGTTTACATTTTGACATGGATTTGTTGCAATTGTTAAAGTATATAATACATTGACAAGTGAAAAAATAATTATTTAATAGTTAATGCAACAATTTGAAGTATAATCAACAAAAAATTAATTAATTTTATATCAATAAGTCGATACATAAATTTAGAGGTAAGTTTTTGATTTTTTTATAATATGAGATAAAAATATATAAATATAAACAAATAGGTATCACAATCTCTATTTGTTTATATATAGCTGTAATATTGAAAACATAATTCATTAAAATTACATTTACTACTATTTTATTATTACTAATTTTTTTTTTTTCAGTAGGAGACATAATGCAAAAATATATTGTTATTAATTGTCAAACATCAAAAGGAAACAAAAATAATAAGAAAACAAAAAGTTAACAAAATAGATGCAGCCGAAAAAATATATATGCTAGCAATAATTATTCAATATAAAGTGCCTTTTTTCAAGTTCATCTCTTTCTTTAGCTATCTTATTTTCAGGAACTCATTTATTGAAAAAGTTAAAAGAACAAGCAGCTAAAAAAATGGACTCAAGGAACAGACAATTAATTAATTTATTTTTTTTTAATGAATGCCTTCATATTATTTTTAAGTTAACAAATTGCTACAGAAAAAATGGACCTAAGAGAAAAAGACAATTTATCTATTTTTTTTAAATAAATAAATTATTTTTTTATATACAAACAGTGGAAGAAAAAATTGGACTCAAGAAAAAGACAATTTATTCTTTATTTTTTACATATATAAATTCCTTTAAATTATTTTTCAATAAACAAATAGCTAAAGAAAGAGATGCACTCAAAAAAAGACTATTTATAATAACACTAATAATTGTTTATTTAAAAATAATATTTACATGCTTTTATTTATTAAAAAAATAAAGAACAAATAGCTGAGAACATGGATATACTCCATGATGTTTATTTAACAATTATTTTCAGGCATTTATTAAATAATTATTGAGATATATATATATTTTTCAGGTACATCCATTTTCTCAGCTATTTGTTTTTTTCCAAATAAATAAAAGCATGTAGATTATTTTACCCAAAGAAAGACAATTCTTTATTTTTTAAATAAATAAATTGTTATTTCATAAAAAAATAGCTACAGAAAAAAATGGACTCCAAGAAAGACCATTTGCTTCTGGTTATTTTAAATAAGTGAATGCCTTCAATTAAAAGAACAAATACCTACGAAATGAAATGCACTCAAGAAAAGACAATTTATTTTTTATTTTTTGAATAAATGAATTAAATTCTTTTTTTGAGTGCATCTCTTTCTTTAGCTATTTGTTTATTGAAAAATAATTTAAAGGAATTTATATATGTAAAAAATAAAGAATAAATTGTCTTTTTCTTGAGTCCAACTTTTTCTTCCACTGTTTGTTTATAAAAAAATAATTTATTTATTTAAAAAAAATAGATAAATTGTCTTTTTCTCTTAGGTCCATTTTTTCTGTAGCAATTTGTTAACTTAAAAATAATATGAAGGCATTATATACTTTAACAATTGCAACAAATCCATGTCAAAATGTAAACACAAAAACAACACAAGTGACCGTGGAACCGTCCAGATGCAAGCGCCATCCTCGGCAACTTTGTATATTGTACTTGCTCCATTGCGTCGGCGACAGTAAAATTAGCTAGTTTACGCTCCTTGTAGACCTCCATGAGGGAAAGTTTAAGCCTACGAGAGATCAGGTGGGTTTTATCCGTTTTATCCTGTTTTAAACGTTTTATCCATGGATAATTGTAAACAACTTAAAAACCCTCCATTTTAACAACCCTAGACACAGGCCTTAAACTGCTCAATGCTTCAATTTTAGTTTAATCGCTGAAAAATAAGAAGGGGCAAATTGTAGAGGTGGAATTCCGCCAGAAAATCCGCCGTGAAAGAATATCCCTAAAGAAGACGATGAGTCTGCACCGTAGCCTTTAGAGAAAGAATCGAGCCTCGCTAGCAATATAGGAGTATTAGATATAAGATGTACTGTACCTGTACTACTGTGTTGTGTACATGTTCTGTTTTGCTCAGTGACGTTTTTTTATGCCATTTTTCCACACAAACTTAGCCCCACACAATTTTTTATATTTATTAATATTATTATCATAATCTTTTTATGTATGAACGTGATTTTATATATTTTCTCCGATTTTGTTTTATTACTTGAATAGTGATACTGAAAAGAGAATGCCTAGGGAGCGTTCGATAGCTGACCGAGAGCCTTGGCCTCGCCATCAGAACGGGAAACTTGATAAATCGAAAACTCTAAAAAAATAACTAGTTTTATAAATTCAAATTATAATTTTTTTTACTGGTTTATCTTGTTGTTTGTTACATTTTGATCACATCAATAGAAAAAAATTCGAATCTTATCAAATAATAATATTACAAAAAATAAAAATAATTTCTCGTGAGACAAACTAGTTATTAAATGATGTTGTTATAATAATATTGTTATTGGAAATGCATATTTAGCTTTAGTCATGGTAAAAATATTCTATTATGGCTGTAGTCAACATGACCAGTAAGAACCTGATTTGAGCTAAAAATTATGTATTACAAAAAATTTTGTTTTCTATAATATCCCATCACTAAGTCTACTCAGCAAAAAAAATAATAATAATAAGTCGAAAATAAATGGTAAACCATCACCACTTATTTTTATTTTATTTTCTATACATCAAGATTGTGTATACGCACCAATGACAATATTGACATTCTCAATTTGTAAAGTCTCGAATGTTACATACTTGAAGAAGATAATGGTGATAAATTCACTTATCATTTCGACGTCAAACAGATATAGCTTACGATTTAAATTCAAACTCAGCGGTGCTACCACTACAAAAATATGAAATCCACTATTATAAAATTGGCCAGCTTTTTGGCCTCGGCCAGCTATCGAACGCACTCTTAGTACATTAACAATTCATTATTTTTTTGCTGACTCTTGTTTTTTTTTTTTTTTTAAATCTATTTACGTACATACTTACATATGTGTGTAGCTGGTGATTGAGTTGATAAATTTTTGATTAATTTCGACAAATTATGTACTTAGTTTTTTGACAATTTAATTCCGCACTCAAGGAGAGTAGTGAAAACAAAACAAAACAAATAATTTATTTTTAGAGTTTTTGTTTATACCTATTCATATTTTAATACAGTTATGGTGTTTTGTGATTTTTTGACTTACTATTCTAGTGCTAGTTTTTTTCTTTTTTCAAACCAAAAAAGTTTAAAAGTATTCTGTTAAAATTTAGTGGCGTCAGTTTTTACGGAAATATATACTAGTATCTACTAAATCTTGAATCCTTATGATGAGCATTGTCTGATTAACGACTAGATCCATAACAAAATAAATAGGTCATTGTTTGTACACTTTTTTTTTTTTATTTGGAGACTCATATAGTAGAAACTGGATGTTAGTCATCTGATACTTAAGGGTCAAAAATATAAGCGATAAATAAATTGTAAAGATGGACGTCAATGTTGAAAGGGAGTGCAGCGCTCTGGGTGGACTTTTTCACCAGATCATTACTGAAATGAAGGTAATTTTTATTTAAAGAAAAAAATATATACATTATTGTTTACTTTCTTGTTTGACAGTGATCCAGATATTATTTTTAATTATTTATTTTCAATTATGAAAATAAAACTTCGATGAACTTGATCTGGCATATTGAACTAAAAAAAAATTAATCAGTTTTATTTTAAAACTGTTGAGTTATCTAGTTTTCAGACGACTAAAAATTGATAGTAAATGTCGGATTCTCACTGACAATAAAAAAAAAAAAATTTAAACTGGAAAAAAATATAATATTTATTTTTTTGAATTTGAACTTTTGTTTCACTTTTTTTTGTAGGAACATCCTGGTTTATATAAATTATTAATATCTTTTATTATACACTCATATACTTTTTTTGTCGACCTGATTCACCGAGCGTAACGATCTACACTGTTTGTTCAGTCGATTCGCATGTAATAAATTTAATTGTCTGTTGAATTAATTTTACAGAATGGTGCACCATTGTGGGAAGACCTCATTTTAAAAGCCACGAAATTACATGTATGCTTGAGAGCAGCTATACTTGCTGTATCAGCTTACCTGGAAGCTTTTCAAAAAATTGCAGATGCTGCAACGAATACACGTGGTGCAACCAAAGAAATTGGTACAGCATTAACTAGAATATGTCTAAGACACAAAGCTGTTGAGACGAGAATGAAATCATTCACGTGGTAATTATTTGAAAATAGCTTCATCTATGTATTTAATTATTAAAAAAAAACTAAGTTATACTTTGTTTCTGTTTTTTTAGCACGATAATGGATAGACTTGTAATGCCCCTCCAAGAAAAACTAGAAGATTGGAAAAAAACATTAATTAATTTGGACAAAGAGCACGCCAAAGAGTACAAAAAAGCAAAATCAGAAATAAAAAAACGTTCAACTGACACATTACGTTTACAAAAAAAAAAAACTCGTAAAGGTATAATACCTAATCATGGAATAAGTCTCGAAGAAACTGAAAAAAAAGCTGTACGTGCTGCATTACTTGAAGAACGTGGTCGTTTTTGTGAATTTGCAAAATTTTTAAAACCAGTTTTAGATGAAGAAATATTAATGTTGATGGAACTAACACATTTACAAGAAGTGTCAGAACAACTTGAACGTCATGTTTCATCACCATTTGATCTACCAGCTGCATTTGAACAAGTTATAACTGATCTAAAAGGGTGTGATAATATACATTGGACAGTGTCAACACCACCATCAAGTCCAAGTCTATCACTTGGATCTAGAAAAAGCTCTATATGTTCAATAAGCTCTCTGACAAGTAGTAGTTCTGGATCATGCAAAAATCTATGTGGACATCCTTGTCGCAGATCTCTTTCTCAGGTATCAATAAAGTATTAACTTATTTAACCAGAAAAAAATTTAGAAAAAAAACTTTTGCACTGAAAATATCAAAATGACTTTTTATTATTTTTTTGATAACAATTAATAACTTTAAAAAAAATACTTTACTCTGTAAAAAAAAATCTACCTGAACAGAGGAATATTTCAAGTTTGAAATTTACTGTAGATAAATAGTAATTATTTTTTGTTTTTTGGGAAAAAACTTCCAAATTTATTTATTCTAAATCTACTTTTTTTTTTATTTTCCTTATTGATGTTTTGTAGTGTATAGGTATTATATATTTCTATATTTTTGCCATGGCTTTATTATTTGTTTGTTCACATTAGTTGAATGTGGTTTTGGTAGTCGATGTTGTATAATCGTTGTAGACATTTAGTACGAGACCATCGAGTATCGCTTGTCCTGGTTCAACAACAACACTTCGAAATTTTTCAAGGGGTAATTCACGTGATTCTGGATTTACATCACAAGATACACTTTATAATCAACCAATATCTGAGCACAAGGTAAAAAAAACCAAGGAATTCATCACTTAGTTTTTTGGAATGAAAGCTTGTATTTTGTGCTTTATTATTATATAATATATAAATTTATCGTATATTTATTTCAAAAGTTAAACAATATTATATGTTTTCGATTTGAAATTTAGGTATCAAATGTGTCTTTCCAAAGTAGTCAATGTAATAATCCAATAAAAACAAATTCAACAAATTCAACATGGCCAGATTTGCAACAGACAACAATTATGGAAAATCAAAATCAACAAACTACGATTAATGAAAGACCTCATACAATATCATCAACATATGAGAAAGGTCATCAAAGACCAGCACTCAGTGTTTATACATTTCAAGCACCGGACACTGATTGTTGTCATAGTCAGCCAGTGTCACCAGTATCATCACCATCGTCAAACTTACAATTGACTAGATTACAGTCACGTAAAAATAGTGTAAGTGTTATAAGGCCACCAATACCAAGCCGATGCTCAAGTCTTGAAAGACCAAGTCGTGGATCATCAAGTGGAAACACAAGTAGCACTAAAACTGAAGGACATGGAAGTCGTAGTAAGGCTAAACTTCCAATTCCTGCACACCTTGCCAAAGAATTAGGTAATAATCAATTAACCCAACAGCCAATGTATGTTAATATGCATGAATTGGCTAATCTAGCTGTAAACAAAGCTCACGAAATGCATATACCAGCAGCAGTACCAACATTGTCAACAGCTTCTGAGCAACATTCTTTAAGCAGCACCAATGACAAAGTAAATAAAAAACTATTTTAATTTTATTATTTTTACAAAACTACGAATTGTTAGATTTAAAACATAAAAATGAAGACAAAATATATCTTCAAGTGATATATACTTTATATATACTTTATAAAGTAAGTTTCACTCAAACACAAATTCTTTACTAGAACATATGAAAAAACTTTTATCAATGTTTAAAAATTCATAAGTTATCAAAAAATTAAGGGAGAATGGCCCATAATTAAGGAAATTATAAATTTCTTTTTTTATTATCTTTTTAGATAGTAAAATTATGATGAATCTATTAAAACAAACTTCTCAGACACTTACTAATTTAGTTATAGTTTTTTTTTTTAGAATAGACTAGATTGATAATTTTAGTTACTATCTTATTATTGATAAAAAATAGGAATAAAGGAAAATAATAATGATGCTAAGTTTATCGATAATCATTCGATGGTCACCTTGGATTTAGCCGACAAATTCCAGCTGCACCTGTGAAAAAAATTCCTACCGTTTGTGCATCTTATGGGCATGATTGGGCTTCAATTAAAAACTTTTGGGCTATTATAGGTTTTTTTTAATTAATTAAACAAAAATTAATTATTCAAATTAGCCGAGAAATTATAGTCATTATAATTTAATTAAAAACTATCATGATATTCCATAGAAAATCGTTTAGGCATTCCGAATTTATTAATATTATTGTTTGGGCTTCATTAATTTTTAACTAATTAATCAAAAATAATTATAATTCAAAGTTGCATAAATTCAGTATATGTGTGCGAATATTCTCTGCTATCTGGAGAAATAAAGGCCGCTTCCCATGTTCCATCTTTTTAGATGTTGGATACAAGAACACTAGAAATACAGGACTAACTCCTCTCAAAAAACCGTATTGGCGAGCGTTCGATAGCTGGCCGAGGCCAAAAATCCGGCCGTTTTTCTATCATGGTTTATTTCATATGTTCGTAGTGCCAGCACTGTTCCGTTATAATTTCAAGTTTTTGAATGGGTTTTTCTCATAGCGAGTTTTCGATTTATCAAGTTGTCTTTCTGTTGGCCCAGGCCGAGGCCCTCGGCCAGCTATCGAACGCTGCCTTGCTATATAGTCGCCGCTTAATCGAGGGCAGTGTTGGTCTGGTATGATACCGCGGTATTATACCGGTCGAATACCTCGGTATAATACCGGTATAAAACCGCTCGAGTTTCATACTTTCATACCACTTTAGTAATGCCATCTATGAGAATTTTTATATACCACGGCGTACACCATTTTTATACTTTTTTTTAAAAATTATTTATTGCTTATTTAATTAACCAAAATGCTAAAGAAACAAGTAGCTAGAGGGAGAAATGCGTTTAAAAAGAAGACATTTCTTGTAAAATTATTGTTAATTAACAAAACATTTTAATGAAACAGCTTTTTGTTTAATAAAATAAGCAACAACTAATTTTTTAAGGAAACAAGTAGCTAGAGGAGAGATGTTTTTAGAACGAATACATTTCTTGTAGAATTATTGTTAATTAATAAAACATTCTAATGAGCAATAATTCTACAAGAAATTACTTTTTTTTGAAAGCATCTTTCCCTCTAGCTACTTGTTTCTTTAGCATTGTGGTTAATTAAATAAGCAATAAATATTTTTTTAAATAAACAAGTACTTTATTTATATATCAATTTTGACAGCTGAGAGCTTTATGGTATCGGTATGGTAGAAAGTTTTGATGCCATAAAGGGCGTTTCTGAGTTTCATACTTTCATACCGGTATAATACTTTCATACCGTTATGATACCGGTATGAAAGTATTAAACCTAAAAATCGTCCAATTACCCAACACTGATCGAGGGGCGCTACGGTATTCCGGTAACGTGCGCGATTTGTACCATGTTATTTTACAATGCGCAATCCAAACATACTCATTATTTAAATAATTACTTTTCAAAGAATTATTTATCAGGGTACATTCTCATTTCTAGCTATTCCTTTATAATAAATGCATCAAAATTTACAAAATTATAATAAATAAAAAAATTATAAAAATTTATAATTATAAAAAAAGAGAATTACTTGTTCAATTATTATTTAAAAAATAAAATAATAATTTCATTAATTGCATTTTTTTTCTTAGCTGTTTGTTAATTAATAAATTACATAAAAATTTATGTTTTATGAAAAACAGCAACTAAACGCATAGAATTTATGTTGTATATTTGATATTATATTACTGACCGCGTTCCTGTTTTTGCATTAATTTTTTAACCAACGTTGTCAAATCGCTTTTGTTTTGTCAATGTGAATTTTTTGTAATTAAGTGGGTATAAAAATCAAAAGTTCTTATGTAAGTGACTAGTTTTGGTTCAGTCAAAAAATAATGTAGGAATAAAACTTTTAGTTGATATGCATGAAGACTAAAAGTACTTCTAGTCTTCTTGTTGATATGATACGGGCCATTCTCCTATGCTCTTTGAAATTGAAACACTGAATTGGTTGAATCCACTCTTCAGTATGTCAATATTACATCAAGTTTTATAGAATTCCTATGTAGGAATTCCTACATACGGAAAAATTTCGATTTTCTCACATGGAAAATATTTAATGATAAAGTCCTTAAAAAGGCAGCTTACTTGGAAAATTCAAAAATTTCCTCCCAAATTTTAATCGAAGTAGGCTCATTTTTAAGTGAAATAAAGATCTATTTGATCAAATTTTTTTTGTATATTTCTACCACGTTTTATCCAAGATAATTAGGGTCAAAGTTGACAACAACTTAGCTTTTTAATACACAAGCATAGGGAGCACTGTACGTTTCCACTGTTATTGAAAAAACGCTCTCACAATTTGTATTTTTCTTTTATCAAAAAGTTTGATATCATTAAGGATGCTCAGAGAACAGAAAAATTGGTGATATTTTAATCGAACATACAGATTGAAGGATTTTTGAGTTGATAATGCGATGTTGAATACTAAGTTTTTTAAGGGATTACCAGCACAAATCAAAAACACGGATAGAGCCTTGAAATTTTTTAAGTAGATTAATGAAATAATTCTGCATACGCTCAAATCTTTTCGTAATTTTTTTGTAACTAATTACTGAATAATTAATTAATAGTAGGCTACTTTTTTGGAAGTTAAACATAGGTTCTTATGGAAATCCATGTTCGTTTTTTAAAAACCTAGTTAGCCATTTAATGAAAAACGCGGATAGGCTGATAAAAAACTAAAGAAATATAAAAGAACAAATAAGGAAAATTTCGATATAATCTTTATTGAGGCTTTCGGACCGTTTTATTTAACAATAATTTGAAATTAAAAAATAACTGATATTTTGACTCATTTGACGGTTTAGCCAAACACCCACACAAACTTACAAATATTTGTTGTTGTTTATTGTCACGTTTCACTCTAAATTCTATATTTCTCTCTGTCACACGGCTTATAACAGATACACACACATATATAAACTTCTGGGTAGCTATTCTCGACATAATTATCCGCAAGTTATCCCGAGCGACTGGGATAACTTTTTCTTCGCAAAACATGAAAATATTGGCTTAATTTGTATCCTTCTCAATGGTTTACATTAAACGACTAAATCACTTTTAGGCGTTTTCATATTATCCCGTGTAGTTACTTCTCCTATATTTCTAGTCTTCTTGCCCAGGAGTGACATTACCAAAATAATGCTGCGTTGAAACAATTTTAATATTATCTAAATTAAATTAAAAAAAATTTTAATGATAAGAAAAAAAATTCGGCTTTTTGAAATAGTATATAAAATGCATTAGATATAGGCAGTGATGGGTAGGTATGATACCGGTGTATGATACAGGTGTACTATACAGTATCATACATTTGAAGAGTGCCTCGATATTTTAATTTTTAAACTATTTTTCTGACGTCTCAATTGGCGCCTAAAGAAACATGTAAACATAATACATAACCTAACGAATTAATGTCGAAAACCAATTAATGTATGTATGCATGTGTAAGCTGCGCATTAAAAATAAGAAATAAATATACAATGCGCTGAACCACGCTGTACGCTAAATTCGCTATGACAGCTACTAGCCTCACGCAAATTGGCTGAATGATATTATATGCGTTGAGATAGGGAGTTACTCTTCTTGTATTTCCATGGTACAAATACTACAGGTATAGCAATAGTCCATGCATTTTTCGTCACGTTCTGCGCAGCCTTATTTTTTTCAACCAATCAACTAGTCGAACTAGCTTTATTTTGCTTTTCTTTCTAACATCTATACTCTTCTATAAGAGCCTCTTTCTCTCTAGCATACTGTTTATATTGGTTTTTATGTCAATTTGTGTCAATTTTTTTATATTGTTTATTTGAGCATGTTTAAAGTATAAAAAAAATATGAAAGTTTGACAAATAAATTATAACATCACGTTAAATCTACCAATAGATACCAATAAATTTATAAAATAGAAGACGAAAAAATATTTAAAAAATAGCACATCAAGCAAATATATTATATCAATAATTTTATGAAAATTAATTTATATAATATATAATAATAATAGTATATAATATAATAATATTCAAAAATTACTGTTATAAATTATTATTACTGTTACAACGTGAACGTATATAAAAACATATGTATTTCATTGGCAATTGATATTGTATTATTCAAATTTTAAATAATTAAATAAATTTATACATATATATTGAACATTAAAATATGATGATTATCCATTTAAAATAATTAATTATTGTAATTTATAATATTAATAATAATTAAAAAAAAAAAAAACTAAAGAAAAACTAAAAAAGTTTTTTTAACAAATTTGAATCACGCGCGCGTATAAGTCATCCATTTTTAGAGTATGTTCGACGTTTTGATTGGTCAATTCACAGCGGCCAAGCAGGCTGCGCATTACCATACCTGTAGTATTTGTACCATGCTGTATTTCTAGTCTTCTTGTCTACTAGCCTCACGCGAGTTGGCTGACATATTCGAGACATATTCCTCAAAAAGACTAGAGACCAGGAGAATAAACTTCATTGGAGGGGATAACGTTTAGTGTCCTAGAATACGGCGGTTATGTAGAGTGCGCCACTTTAGGTGTTCTATTCACGGCATATGCACGGAGCGTATGCAAGGAAGCGCCAGAGTCGTGCGGCCATTTGAAGAAACTTTATTGATAAAATTTACTAACGCATTGGATTCGGAAAGAAAAATAACAACACCATAACTAATTAGCAATTAATAATTATAAAAGACAGCAAAAGAACTGAAAAAAACAAATAACAATAAATAAATAGTAAATTTTATTAAAAAAGTTTCTTCAAATGACCGCACGACTCTAGCGCTTCCTTGCATACGCTCCGTGCATACGCTCAGTGTGAATAGTGAACGAATACACCTATTTACTCCTACGTAAGGCGCAGTTTTTTATCCCTATCAAGAAGACTAGAGACCAGGAGAATCAACTATATGAGTGGGAGTGGCTTGATATACGTCGTAAATGTAGAGTGCGCCACTTTAGTTATTCAATTGCGCACAAAGTAATGCGATGTTTGTTTATTTCCACACCCCTCAGCCGGCCTTTTTAAAAAATGCATTGAAAATAAATAATTAATAGCTAAAGAATGAGATGTAATCAAAAAAAAAAAATTTAGAAAATAATTATTGCTGGGTAAAATATTTTTTTTGATACATTGAATATTTCATCATAAAAATAAGTGAAATTTTTTTTAAATAAACAACTGGCTAAGAAAAGAGATCTACTTAAAATAAGATAATTTATTAAATAATAATTGCTTTTCATTTAACAATAATTGTCTCTTTTTAAGTCCATCTTATTCGTAAGCTATTTGTTTATTTAAAAAAAATATTCCACCTAGCAATAATTGTTTAATAAATTATCTTTTTCCAAATGCATTGGACAAAAGCTGTACAAGTACTTGTGGAATAATTCTTCAAAAAATTATTTATCTAATTGTATTTGTCTCTCTAGTCTTTTGATCTTTGAAAATGACATTCAAAATTAATAAATTTGCATCTTGTCGTATTCATTAAAAAAAATTATTAATTATTTATTTTCAATGCATTTTTTAAAAAGGCCGGCTGAGGGGTGTGGAAATAAACAAACAGCGCATTACGTTGTGCGCAATTGAATAACTAAAGTGGCGCACTCTACATTTACGACGTATATCAAGCCAAAAATATTTACCCCTTCCATCGAAGTTGATTCTCCTGGTTTCTAGTCTTCTTGATCCCTATACACCTCAGCCAAGAAGACTAGAGACCAGGAAAATCAACTCCAGGAGTGGGGGTAGTCCGACATACGTCGTAAGTCCAGAGTGAGCCACTTTCACTACTTAATTGCGCTCTACGTAATGCGCAATTTGTTTATTTCCCTACCCCTCAGCCCGACCTAGTACATATCTATAATAAATCTATCATTAAAATATAACCAATTTTTTTATAATTGTCAAATGACATTTCTAAATATTCTTGATTTTAAAAAGTGGAAATAAATCAATTTAATTAGTTGCTGAAAGGTGTATAAAGCGTTGAAATTACAATTTTTATTGCTTGTTTTTTTGTGAGCACCTAAATTTTTTTTATACGTGGTTTCTTGAAGTATATATTTATTTTATCAGACACGCTTGATGCAGTTGGAGTATGAAATTTTTTGGAGCATTAATATTTTTTTATTTTTACATATTTTATTTCATTTAATAGGAATTGCAATATAACGAAAAAAAAATATTTATTTATTATAAATTCGGTAGATGTAAACATGATAGACTGCTCAACAGGTTGAGGGGTGGGAAAAAAACAAATTGCGCATTACGTAGTGCGCAATTAAGTAGTGAAAGTGGCTCACTCTGGATTTACGACGTATGTCGGACCAAAAATATTTACCCCTTCCATCGGAGTTGATTCTCCTGGTCTCTAGTCTTCTTGACCTCAGCCCACCGGCCCTGTACTCGCGTTGTCAATAAATAAGTAACATAACCATTAATTATAGCAAACGTCAAAATATCATTGTGATTGTTATTTAAATTGCAATAAATTGATCCTTATTGCTGTAAATTGATCCTTATTTTTTGTATTAATCAAGCTGTATACCAATAATAATATACCTATATTGAAAAATTTATCTACAAATAATAGGTATGAGTATGTGTATTATTTTGCTCTATTTTTTAAGAATTGAATTTTAACTATGCCAAATAAACGTTTTACTTTATTAATTTTATTAACGTTTTTTTCTAGAAATCAATAATTGATAAATAAAAAAAATGAGTAAAACGAAAAAAAAAACGTCTTGTAGCAAGATCTTTCAAAAATTTGGAGATAATAATGGCATAATAATTTTTTAAAAGTCTGCATGTGAGCAGATATATATCATGAATTGTAAATTTTACTAACTTACTTTTTTAGTTTTCATAATAATTATCAATTTATATTGATTCAAAATCAAACCTAAATTTTATATTACTTATATACAATTTTATAGCAACATTGCAGAATTATAAATATTATTTGAAGTTGTATCTAATACATTAAATTATTGAGTGGTAAATTTTGATTTTTTTTTAAATAATAAAAAAGATGAACTTTAAATTTTTTCCATTAATAATCAATTGTTATTATCTGTAAATCTTATAAAATCAATAAAATAATAATTTTACTATTTAACTACTAAAAATACAACAGGCAATACATATTATCAATCATAATCTTTTTAAACTTGTTTGTCTTGATGCTCGTCTTTTGTTTATTAAAGATGATTTTTTTATTTGATGTAAGACTGTTTTCTGTTTTGGTGATTGTGGTAATTTTTTACGTTGATTGTTAAGATTGGATAAAGGATTCACAAGCTTTGCTCTCTTACAAAATTCTTTTTCTTCTTTTCTTGTTTTATCATTCATTTTAAGAGATAAAATATCTCGAAGAGACCTTACTTTATCAATGCCATCAAAGTTGTTAAATAATTTATTTTTAATTTTTATCTGAAAATAATAGTACAATGAAAAATATAACAAGGTAAAAGTTTAAAATATGAAAAATAAAAATTTAAAGTACTTTTATGCTCATGTCTGGATGAACGAGTATTGATATTGTCGATATATTATTTGCATCACCATAATAACTAATAAAAATACCACTTTTGCCTTCAAGAATTGTTTAAAAAAAAATCACAAAGTTGAATTTTTCGTACAGCAATAAGGATTAATTTATTGCAATTTAAATAACAATCACAATGAGATTTTTGTCAATACCTGGCAATTTGCCTGAATTTGCTATGGAAATAAAAAATTGATTTTAGATAAATTGTTATTAATTATTGAAAATAAGTGTGGAAGTTAGCTGAAAAAAAAATTCTAATTAATTATCACAAGTTAATTATCACCGAATTTTATTGTCTCGTCATTTGCCTGATAATAATTAATTAAATAAAATAACAAAAAAAAGCTGAAAATTGACAACTAAAGCAGGGTGAGTGCGCATGCGCATACTGTACCAGCTGTCGTGATTATTAGTATTCTTATTCTGAAATATTTATGCAATTCTCAACCAGCGATGATAATAAAAGTACTAGATACAACCGCAGTTTTACCTGACGGTGCTATTTATATCAGAACATAAACATAAATGAAACAAATAAAGCAATTATATTTAGAAACAGCAATAACGTTTCAACACGATGTTTCATTAAACTGTTTAAATTCAATCCATGTATCAAATTGAACAAAGTTGAACGGAATGATCATTTTTTAAAATTAAAACTATAAGAAAAAAAAAAAAAACTCAAAAACGGAGCAATATTGCAAGTACATAAAATACGTCATAATAATAATACTATTAATCACGGCAGCTAGTACAGTATGCGCATGCGCACTCGCCCTGCCTTGGTTGTCAATTTTTAGCTTTTTGTTATTATTTTATTTAATTATTTATTATCAGGCAAATGACGGGACAATGAAATTCGGATCCAGCAAATCAAACTCTACAAATTAACGATAAACAAACTTGTAATAATTAATTAGAATTTTTTTTTCGGCCAACTTCTACATTCATTTTCAATAATTAATAGCAGTTAAACTATAATCAGGCAAATTTTTTTATTTTCATAGCAAATTCAGGCAAATTTCCAGGTATTGAAAAAAAATTACTAAGGTCAGGTATTTTACACCCTATCGGCTAACTGTCTACCACCTTATTTTTTATCTATCAAGTTGGAGTAAAGATCTGCTTATGTATGTACAATTCACGGAAGTACACCTCTATGGTACAATTGTATGTAAAGTTGAGCAATGGACCCAAATAGAGCAAAACTAATTCAGTTATTTTAACTCTGTTTCTTGTATTATTATTTATATAGTATACAATTAATGAACTTTATTCAATTTTTTATTTCTTAGGAGTATGAAAAAGAGAACTATGCAAAAAAAAATGCAATAAAAATAGAACGAAAATGGTTAAAAAAGAGCTGTATATTATCATTTTAACCAATATTCTTCATTTATAATTTGAAAATCGAATAACTTGTAGTTGTTTGGGTAAATTTGTGCCTGTTCCTTCGTCAGGAAAATGTGGTTCCACTCGTTCACAGAACCACAAGACAACTTGTTTTAAAAGCCTGTTGAAAAGGTTTATGAAGGCTATTTAAAATGTTATACGTTTCATTATTAATTGATTATATTCTAAATACCTGAAACTGTTTAAAAAGATTATTTTTGACAGCTTCATTTATTTTTATTGGTAATCGTAGGTTACGGTTCAATTCTTATGTTAGCATATAGGTATCATCATAAAAATAACGATCTTTATTCTAACTTGACAGACCGAAAATTGCCAAAAATGAGTTCTCCAGTCATCAAGAGGCACGGTACTGTCTCGAGTCAAGTATGAGAAAGGAAATATACATGTGTGTGTAAGAGTAACTACCGTGCCTTATTATACACGACACATTGGTAACCCCTTTCGTCCCCAATTGTTTAAGATTCAATTAAAGTATGATAGAATCAATTAAAAAATACGGAGTTTTGTAATGATCCCATAAATCGATGTCAAGCTTTTTTTTAAAAAATAAAAATTAGATTTTTTAGTGGCATACATTTTTTTTAATTGACCAATTAAATTAACGGTTGTTATTTTTTATATAATTTTTTTTTTTTCAACAATTAAGATTTAACTACATGTATCGGGAAAAAAATTTCTTCGTTGGTTTTTTATTTTTATATATCAAAAAATTAATTAATGGCAAAACAAGTTGCATTACAAATTGACTACAATTTCGAATACTTGACGCTTTTTTTTGTACAAAATTCTTGTTTTTTGTTAGATGAATTATATCCAATCTAAACCAATCTTAGATGTTTGACACAAACTTTTTCAAGCGCCCTCAGTGGAAAAAAAGCCCTAAAGTGTAAAATTTATTTTGCCCTGTGAATACGGGTGCCGGACGCACACATATGTAATACTAGAGTGAAACCGTCAGACGATCACGATGATCAATCAGCGCATGCGCGAGAATATAACGATACATGGAAAATCTGTATATGTATGTGACTGATTAAAAAATTCGGTAAGGAAGTGGAAACACAGACACGCAAATTTTATATGCATTGATATGTATAACTGAATTCTGGCGCATGCGCTGATTGATCATCGTGATCTTTTTCTGACGGTTTCACTCTACATACATGCGTACGCAAAGGAAGTCATGACAGTCTACCTTAGCTAATAAACGGTGCTGACATTTCCGAGGCGAGTTACTCCTGTACTTCTAGTCTTCTTGGTTGTCAGATTTCTCTAAAGTTAGAAGATAATTTCATCGAAAAAGCAATTTCCCAAAGCTGATTTTAACTTTTTCAAAAAAGTATACATCTAAAAAAATCTGTTTTTATTTATAAAAAGTTCGATATCGATTTATTGGATAATGAGAAAGCAAAATATTTTTACCTGAACTTAATCATATTTAAATGAATGCGTAATGATTGGGAGGTGAAGTGGTTACCTCTATCTCATGTATTTATAGACATGGTAGTAATCTTTTTTTTTTATTTTGTTTATCCGTTGCTATGAAAATTTATTTATTTATTTATCCTGTTTACTCGTTGTTATGTGTACCCGTTGTTATTTACATTTATTTATTTATTATTTTGTTTACAAATGGATTTTATACATGTTGTTGATATCATTTTTTTTTATTCATGTGATGTTGAATTGTTGAATAACAAAAAAAAAAAGACAAAATAAAAAACAAATATACCTAAGAAAATAGATGTACTCAAAAAAATATTTTACTCAGCAATAATTATTTAATAAATTATCTTTTTTTTGGGTCCATCTCATTTTTTAGCTATTTGTCTATTTAAGAGAATAGATGCAGCAAAAAAGATATTTTATCCAGCAAAAAATTCACTGACACCTGTGATCGCCACGTTTTGCTGATTGCTACAATATTCGTCTTAACACTGATTTTAAATAACTTGACTGAACTATATTTTTATTGATTGATTATTAAGATCTAGTTCTTTTGTTTGAACTAGGTACATTGGTGAATGATAAATTATTTTAATCGATAACCATGCTTGGTCGATTTTAGATACTCGAAATGCTTCTCATTAAATTAGTTATATTAATTGTCAAATAATTATTATATTAAATATTTTGTAATGATTCACGTGTTAATTATTAAAAGGAATGAATTGAATATTTTAGTTATTAGACTAGATGCAAGCGGCTAAATGAAAAATTAATTTTGAACACGTGATGATTCTAGAAAAAAAGGATATATAATTCAATTATTAATGTACAAAGTTAAAACGTTTGAAACAGGAGAGAGATCCGAACTCTCTCGCTGCCAGAACTAGAAGAACGATCTAAACTTAAAATCTATTTGTCGCAAAAACTAGTTTCGCCTGAAGGTAGCTACCCTTAAAACGGGGCCTTAGTGTAGAGTTACCTTATTATTTCGGGAAAGGCGGCCATGTTTGTTATTTATATTTAAAAGTGATAATTATCGTTTTTTTATAATAGTCGATGACGACCGCAGGTTGTAACACCCCCACAGTTAAATCATTCGCTTAGGGAGCAAATGTGTACCTAAGCGGATGACTTATCCTTGGATAACTTAAATTTTCATACTTAATATTAATTGTGTTAAGCACTGACAATTCTCTTCGCAAACGGTTTTGTTCCGAGTATTGTTTAATTTTTGTTTCATGACTTCTTCTTTTTATTTCGAATTATTATATGTAAGAAAAATTTATAATGTAATACAAAAAAATTGAGGTAATTAGTGGTTAATCTATACAAAAAGTAAAAAAAAATTCTACATAAAACAAAAATTAATTACAAAATATCAAGTTTGGACTTTTGATGACTGTTGCAGTTGTTGCCTCGTTGTTTTCATTCTTCTTTAAAAATTTCGAGTTGGTTAACCTTATCCTACTTCTACACTTTCTTTATTTGTCATTCTTCACTACTCTTTTGTATTAAGCAATTATTTGTTGATTGAATTTGTTGATTGAATTATTTTTCTCGTTCATCAATTCGATTTTTGAATAAAAATTCATGAATACCCCATGGTGTTACTCCGAATATGTATTGAACGATATATTTGTGGTTCAATACTCTCTTTTTATTGACTTCAAATGTATCATGAGTTGATCAGGCTCATGATAATTCATTTATTGTCTAATGACGAGATAATATTAACAAGTCTTTACAATGAATTATGCTAATTTGACTTGTAGGTTATAAGGTATGGTAACACCTAGACATCTCAGTCGGTATTATCAAAAAAAAATGTTATTTGTTATTATTATTATTATTATAATTTTTTTTTTGTTTTTTTTATTAATCAAGAAAAAAAAAGTAATAAAATGCTTGTTTATTATGCCGTCTTAAATACGAATGTCGTGAAAATTATTTATTTATTTGTTATTATAAACGTTTAAAATTAAATAATTAAAAGTTTCAATGGGTAATATGTAGCGTTATTATTCTTATTATTATAAATATGATTGTTAATTGAAAAGGTTTAAAAGAAGAAGTCAATCTTTTTTATTTTTATAAATCCCAGGGAATTTTATCCAAGCTGGTGAACTGAATTTACCGCGATTACTTGTGTTTCTGCATTCTGTTGAAGGCAGTTACTGTTCTACGCGAGTTGACACGAGAAGTGTACTGTTTTTTTTTTTATTATATATATATTAAATATTCAGGGTCACGTCTGACATCCTGAGGTATTTTATTTATAGGTTTTATTGTAACCTTTTTATTATGGTAAATTGTAGGGCCATGCAACGCACGTACAGATGTAATGACATCTGCAGGGCCGTCAGGCAGACGTACAATTTTAACCACAATTTATTGCAGTGCCACGTGACTCACGTACAGGCGTAATGACATTTGCAGAGCCTTTGGGTTGATTTTTATCAAGAGACTTATAATCTAACAGAGAGCCATTTGGCAAAGCTACTGACCAGGTTATAGGAACAGTAGGGCACTTTACGCAGGGCTACGTCTCAAAAATTATTGGTATTTTTTGTCACTGGTAGAACCGTCCAGCGGACTACCTTTTTTTTTCATAATACTATCATTTGTAGATAGCTACATCCTTTTCTTTAGCTACCTCTTAGCTACCGAACAGGGCGTAAGAACTGTAGGGCCATCGAGCGGAATTACAGACAAAAGTATTTTCTTTCCTTTCAAAGAGTTCATCAGGCACAATAGACTGATCCCATCCTTTGAACCATCTCTGTTTTTCGCCAGGAATGACTGGTTACTTCTAAAAATAGATTGTTCTCGATGAGATGAGGTAGTATCTCTGGCCGACCCCTCTTAGAAAAAATCTTTTCCAAAAATTTAAAACGATATTTCGAATAAAAATTGGCAAATTGTCGAGTTTATCGTAATTATTTGTACTGATTATTAATATGGGCTTATGAGGCCATTAAGAGAAAATTCTGATGTTTAATGAATTCAATTAGTACAATAATAATTAGAAAAAATTAGGTTTGAGGGATTTTTTGTTTTTCATATAAAAAGGTTATTTCACTACCTTTTTGATGAATATTTGCTAAAAATTCATTGATTAATCGATAATTGCTTAAGATAGTTGGAAGAGAATCGATAATTGAAATATAATAAATGATTTGAAAACAAATTTATTTATCTTAAAAAAAAAATCCTATTATTGATTCATTATTGAAATTCTGTTCCTGGTAACTATTTGACAGTTTTACAACTTATTCTTAGACTTGTTATTAATAATTAGTAATTATTTAAATAATCGCTATGGAATCGGTTATTGAAATACTATAAATGAGTTGAAAATAAATTTGTTAGGTTTCATAAAAAATATTTGGACTCGGTGAATATTTGATTGTCAATTAATAATTGTTTGAATAACTATAGTGAAATCTTTAATTAGAATAATATAAATGATTTGAACATTAATTGATTTATTTTTTATTTCGAGGAGAAAAAAAATTTAATTTGATCAATATTTATTTATTGATCCGTAATTAATTAAATAATTGAAATGAAGGCGATAATTAGTATAATATAAATGATTTGAACATTAAATAATTTGTTTTCGTTTAGAAAAAAGAATTATATTTTGAATTTGACAGTTATATGATGAAATATTTATTTGTTAATTAGTAATTCTTTAAATGACCGAACGAAAATCGTTGATTAAAATATAATAAGTTCAATTAAAAAAAAATTATATTCCTAGTGAGTATTCATTGAAATATTCATTCATTAATTGATAATTGTTTAAATATTCGAAAGACAATTCGATTATCGAAACACAATGAACTATCTAGGAATAATAGGAATGTTTACTTTTGATAAAAATTAAATTTTTGATGAGTATTTGATAACATATTCATTTGTTTATTAGTAATTGTTTCAGTTATCTAATGGAAATCGGTAATTGAAATACAAAAATTTATTTGGTAAATAATTTATTTATTTTTTTTTACAAAAAATTTAAGTTTAATGAATATTCGGTGGATAATTCATTTGTTACTTAGTAATTGTTCGAATAATTGGGATTAAATCGATTATTGAAGGAACATTAATCGTTTTTTAAAAAAATTTATTTATTTAATGAATAGTTGATGGATTATTCATTTTTTTTTTTTTTTTTTAAATTTTAATTTCAGTCGAATAATAAACCTAATATTCAACAATATTATTAATTAAAAACAATCAATCAAAATAATTATTAGTAATTAAAATGTTTAAAATTTCATTTATCAATTTTGGAAAAAAAAATTCTATCGGATTGAAGCAAATATTCGTTTGCTAATATGTTATTGTTTAAAACAATATTGAATAATTAATTGAGATGATTAAAACTTCATTTATTAATTCCGAAGGAGGAGAAAAAAAAAAAAAAAATCTTCCATTGAATATTGAACTGATTATCCAAATGTTAATTTATCATTGTTTGAACAATATTGAAGGATTAATTGGAGTAATCTTAATTAGTGAATTAGAACGGTTTAAAATTTATTTATTCGTTCAAACAAAAAAAATTGTTTAATTCAGTTGAATGTCGAACTGAATGATTAGTTGTTGATTTATTAGTGTTTAAACAATTTTGAATATTTAATTGTAATGATTTTATTTGGTGAATGAAAATCTTTAAAATTTGATTTAATAATTTGAAAGCGGGGAAAAAAAAAGGTTTTAATTTAATTGAATATTGAATCGGATATTTAATTGTTAATATAATATTGTTTAAACAATATTGAATAATTGATTGGAATAATGTCAATTGGTTGATTGAAACGTTAAAAATTTTATTTATGAATTTTATAGATATAAAAAAAAAATTAATTTAATTGAATATTGATTGAAGTATTCAATTGTTAATTTATTATTGGTTGAACAATGTTGTAGAATTAATTGAAATAGTTTTGATTGGTAGATTAAAATATTTGAAATTCTTTTTATTAATTTTAAAGAAAAATTTAAATTCAATCGAATATCGAACCGAATATTCAATTGTTAATATGTTATTGGGTAAACGATATTAGAAAATTTACCGAAATAATTTTTAATGGTAAATTAAAATGTTTAAAGTTTTATTTGTTTATCTTGATAACAAAAAAAAATAATTTTATTTAATTTAATATTGAATCGCATATTTAATTGTTAATTAATACTTATTTAAGCAATATCAATTTATTGAAATAAATTTCATTGGTCGTATTGAAGAATTATATTCGATTTATTCAATTTAGAAGAAAAAAAAAAATAAAAAAAAATTTAAAATCAATTGAATGTTGAATCGAATATTCAATTGTTAATTAATAATTATTCAAACAACATTGAATGATTTATTGAAATTGTTTTTATTAATGATACCGAAATATTGTATTTTATTTATTCAATTTAAAGGAAAAGGGAAAAAAAAATTTTAAATCAATCGACTATACCGAATATTTAATTGTTAATAATTATTCAAACAATATTGAATAATTTATTGAAATTGATTTTATTAATGATATTGAAATCTAAATTATTGAAAAAAAATAAAATAAAATAAAATAAAATAGAAAAAAAAAAAATTATACTTGACCTCGCTATGCATGAGAATGAATAATGTTGGCTTAAAATTTAATTTTTAATTTAGGAAAAAACTACGCGGGGTCAAGTATAATTTTTTTTTTTTTATTTTATTTTATTTTTTTCAATAATTTAGATTTAACTATATGTATCGAAAATAAAATTTCTTCGTTGGTTTTTATTGTATCATATTTTTTTTTATATTAAAAAATTAATTAATGACAAAACAAGTTACATTACAAATTGACTACAATTTTGAATACTTGACACTTTTTTTTGTTTTTTGTTTTTTGTTAGATATCACATCTTTTTGTAAAGTTTTTTTTGTAACATACACAATTTATATATCATCAAGTTTAATTTTTATTTATAATTATTTTACCGGTGTATCATTCGGTGTTTTTTATTTTTAATATACAATATTGCAATATTTATCATATATTTACATGTCAACTCTGCAGTACAGCCAACAAAAATGCGCAAGAGAGAAAAAAAAAAAAAAAAATTTTATAATCTTATACCGTACTACCGTGTCTCTTGATTAGGCGAAGACTTTGCTGCAATATTGAATACAATCATAAACAAGTCTATAAACAACAACATATGGCACGCGCACCATCTTTCCACCGTCTTTGAACCATCGATGCGATATTGAATATTTTGTAAATAAAGGTTTTTTTACACCACCTACCATTACTCCGCTAAATTTTTTTTTATCATGTTGCCAGATTGCTCTGTAGTTGGTCGATGTTTGTACATAAAGGTTTTTTAACATCATCTACCATTAGCTTACCAATTTATTTTTATTATGTTGTTAGTTTGCTCTGGAGTTAGAAGATAATTTTATCGAAAACGCAATTTTCCAAAATTGATTTTAAGTTTTTTAAAAAAGTTTGCATTTACAAAATCTGTTTTTTTTTTTATTAAAAAGTTTGATATCGATTTATTAAATAATGAGAAAGCAGAATATTTTTATTCTGGTTGAAACCATATTAAATTGATGTTTAAAGATTGAGAGGTGAAGAGGTTACCTCAATCTCGTGTATATATAGGCACGGTAGTTATCTTGCGTTGTCTCTCGCTTTTTTTTTCTCATACTTGACGCGAGGCACTACCGTGCCTCTTGATGCATCGAAAGGGAATTTTTTTTTTATTAAAATATTTGATACCAATTTAATAAATAATGAGTAAACAGTCATATTTTTTTTTGATTTTAGTTATATATTAATTAATTGAAATGTAAATATTGGGGGGTTTCTGAGCTGTCAATGCAATGTGAATACTAAGTTTTAAGGCCTGTGTCGACTAGCATAGTTTTTGACCAAAGTTCTCTGCCATAGTATGATTATTACCGAAATAAACTAGATTATTCCTAGTATTTTTTTAAAAATTTAGTTTTTTCTGGTAATAAATAGACTATGGCGTAGAACTTTGTTGAAAAACAATGCTAGTCGACAGAAGCCTTTAGAACTGCGCATGAAGGTCTACAAGGAGCGTAAACTTTCTAATTTTTATGTCGTTGCCGAGAAAAGCGCTCGCATTCACACAGTTTCACGTTCACGTGTTGGTTTTGTTTACATTTTGACATGGATTTCTTACTATCAAGTGGCACAGTAGTACCGCGAGCATGAAGGTCTACATAATGCAAAAATATATTATTAAAGCATCAAAAGGAAATAAAAATAATAAGAAAACAAAAATCTTAGAAAAAAGATGCAGCCAAAAAAATATTTTCAACAAAAATTATTGTTTTTTTTAAGAACCTCTTATTCTTCAGCTGATCGTTTATTTAACAATCATTTTTAGGAATTTATTTATCAAGAAAATGAAAAAAAAGTAGTTAAGAAAATAAATGTAGCCAGAAAAATATATATACAAGCAATCATTATTCAATATAAAGTGCCTTTTTTCACGTTTATCTTTTTCTTTAGCTATCTTATTTTCAGATTCTCATTTCTTGAAAAAGTTAAAAGAGCAAGCAGCTAAAAAATATCATTAACAGGAATAATTGTAGCTAAGAAAAAGGATGTACTTCATGTTGTTTATTTAACAATTATTTTCAAGCATTTATTGAATAATTATTTTTTTTTGAATACATCTATTTCCTCAGCTAGTGGTTCTTTATTTTTCAATAAATAAAAGCATGTCACTTTTTTTAAATAAATAAATAGCTAAAGAAAGAGATGGGCTCAAAAAAGACAGCTTATTAAAAATAACACTATTAGTTGTTTATTTAAAAATAATATTTACATGCTTTTATTTATTAAAAAAATGAAGAACAAATAACTGAGAAAATGGATGTACTTCATGTTGTTTACTTAACGATTATTTTCAGGCATTTATTGAATAATTATTGAGATATTAGATATATATATATTAGGTACATCCATTTTCTCAGCTATTTGTTTTTTTTTCCAAATGAATAAAAGCATGTAGATTATTTTGGTCAAAAAAAAACAATTTTTTCTTAATTTTTAAAAGAAATAATTTATTTTTCCATAAAAAAATAGCTAAATAAAAAAATAGACTCCAAGAAAGACCATTTGCTTCTTATTTTTTTTAAATTAATGCCTTTAAATTATTCTTTAATGAACGAATAGGTACGGAATGAGATGCACTCAGACAATTTATTTTTTATTATTTGAATAAATGAAATAAATTCATTTTAATAAATAGTCTTTTTTGTAGACGGCATACCGTGTGCCCGGAGAAGGGTCTCATCCCCAGCTTGCTTAGGTGCTCTACCTCAGCTTCTGGTATGCCGAGAACTAGGCGCCAGCTTTTGGCTTCCTCCTTGGTTACCTCACCCAACTGTTGTTTTTGAGTCCCGGATTCTCTTGTCAGTATAACAATGACGTCATTAACCAGTTTATTCAGTATGTGTGCCAGAATTCCGGCTAATTTTGGGAGGTCTTTCTGGTCCATCATCATCAATTTACAACCCCCCTTCATTAGGCTGCTTACACTTCCTCTGAGCCATTTCTCTGACTCGGTATCAGCACAAGCAACACGAATTCCTCCCCGGTGCTCGTAGCATCCCTGGAATCTCGCGACGAAATCACCAAGTATTATTTCGTCTATCCTTTCCAGTAGTTCCCCCTGTATCAGATTAGTCTCCTCTTCCGATATGTCCGTACGGTCTTCGTGTATGATCACAAGTTTAGGCACATCAGCTGTAGTGACTGCGAATGAGATTTCCCTCTTCTTATTCCATTTCTTTTATTGCTCTTGCTGATTGTGTGGTACTTCCCGATTGTCTTGCTCGATTATGAGTTTTAGCAGGTTCCACAGTTGACTCTTTCGAGGTACCTGCGCTCTCTGCTCCATTTGTCCTGCGAGATGCACTACTGAGCCATTTGGCCTTGGTAAGCCCTGTCTAAGACTCTCGGTAGAAAAGATGTTATTTCCCTCGGTCGTTGGTCCACATTTCTGTGTCCCTTCTTCTTGGGTGTTGTTACCATCTACTAGCTCCATTTTTTCCAGTGTCTTCTGAGGGATTCCAGTGTCCAGTCAGTCCTGCAGTGTAGTATTATTTGTGTTATTAGTATCCATACCAAGTCCCACGAGTATCTAGGGAAATATAATTCCAGCCCAACAGGGCCATGAATGTTGGGCAGGGTTCTCAATACACCGGGAGCTTGACCTAGGCCTTCAGTGGAACCGTTAGCAATACTTCCTATGGTCAAGGACTACCTGTTGGTCTGATCTCTCCCCTCCGGCCTGCCCGATATAGAAAGCCTTCACAAAGAAGCTCCTAACCTAATAGGTGCCCTCTCTTAGTATTGCCTGTCGATCACTGAGATACGCAAGCCCTCCCACCATCGTCAAGGTCATGTAATCCACAGAGAAGGAAAGTATTTTTATAATGAAATTTTTTTTTAATATTTATTATATATTAAAGTGGATTTTAATAATTTTAGACACGCCAAATTTTTTTTTTCAAATTAATTTTAACATTAAACAAAAAAAATAGACACAACAAAACAGAACAAATGTTTTTTTTTTTTCTAATTTTCATATAAAAATGAATATTTTTAAAAAAATTGAATGTGCCTAAAATTATTGAAATGTTATATATTCAATATTGAAAGAAAAATTTTATTATAAAATGCTTATTACTAAAAAATTCAAAAAAAGAAATACAGGGCAACTGGCAAGAGTTTATGATGGGGAAATGATGGAAGCCAAAAAAATGCTTCTCCCACCACTAAACTTACACTATCAATTATTTATATCTGTATACTCTTCGGCTTTTAATTTAAGTGTACACAGATATAAATAATTGATAGTGTAAGTTTGGTGGTGGGAGAAGCATTTATTGGCTTCTATCATTTCCCCGTCATAAACTCTTGCCAGTTGCCCTG
>WSYQ01000979.1:0-19926 GCA_011426435.1 Lysiphlebus fabarum
CGCAAAAATGGATCAAGTCTTGATCAAGCTACTTGGTCAAAGTGTGATCAAAAAATATTATCAAAAATTAAGAAAAACTATTGAAACTCTTGAAACAACAGCAGAAGAGTTAAAAAAAGAACGGGACTTGAATATTTAACCTTTAGTTGAATTAATAAATAAAGTAATATCTAAAGAAAATACATCAAGGATCGTTGATAACAGCAAAAAACGACTTACCTCACAAGATATAAGAACAGACCAAAATGGCATGGTAACATAATATATACTATAAAAATTTTGTTTTGTTATTTAAGGTGATAGATAAGAAAGTTAAAAATTATTAAGTGTTACGTATTCACATTTGCGATTACGTTCCTTTTTAAATTTTAAGCATTAATTTTTTAGTTTGGAGTTTACCGGATGTAACGCGATATTTTAGTTATTTATTTTATTTAAAAATTATATTATTTTTATTTTAACATTTTTTATATTGTTTCATTTAATTTTGCTGACCTATTTTAATTATTCAAAAAGACGTTGTATATAAATATTTTACATCCGTTAAAGTCAAGACAAATAATTTTATAATAATTTTATAATGCTGACTACCATAGGAACAATAACTGGCCATTGGCTAATTATTAGTCCCACTCATAAATTTTAGAAATTAAGAAAATATAAAAAGAATAATTTTAAAGAGAGAACTCACTCTCGTGTTATACTTAAAACTGTCAACATCTAATAAAATAATTAAACACCTAATTAGATTTTAAAAAGAAATATTGAAGTGAAAATTTATTTGTGTTACCACCTAACTATTGACTTTTAATTATTCGGGGTGTTTCTTCATATATTTAATTCGTTGTGTCTTGTATTTGATCCATTGATTTCCATCAACGGCGGCTATCCAGACTGACGCGCCCTCAAAACAATTGGATTTTAAAACTACAAGGTACATTTATTTTCTACAATCTAATCACATTCCCTCCTAACCCGCTAGCCTGTAGGTAATAGCAAAATAAGAGGATTAAAAATAGTTAAAGGTCAGGTTGTTGTTTTTCTATTATTATCAATTTATTATTTAATTATTTTATCAATTGTAATTTATTTTTAAATAGTATCGGGGATAAAAATTTGAATATTAAATAAAAATAGCAACCTGGCACGTAACATTAGATTGCCGGGTGACTATGTGAAATAATTATTCTTGTATTTTCATTATGATACTTCTATTTTTTGTAATACTTTTTCTCATTTTGATTGCTTTACTCGATAGAAATAATAATTAAAAAAAGCTAATAAAAAATTTCTTAACAGTGGTTCTCATCGTCAGTTTCAAAATTTAAAATGGCTTTCAAAATAATCACCATATCTGTTTTACCAACCAAAGATCGGTATATGATAAGTACATAGGGATATTTCAAAACTACTGTTATAAAAAAAATATAAAATTTTTCTATATCTATTAAATAATAAATAATTATTTTAAATTATTCTTATTTTGCCTAACAATATGATCAACGATATAATAATTAATAATATAATTTTTTATTATTATTTTATTGAGAATTATCACTACTTCGAAAATTAGTACACATAATAAAATGAAACATTGAGTGCAATATTTTTTTGTTTTTTTAATACAATTATAAAATTTTTTTTTATTTTAAAACAATAATTTATAATTATATAAATAATTGTTGATTTAATACAATAAAAAAAAAGTGATGGAAATTTTTTTTTTGTTTTGAGGTTGACAAGCCTTTGTTTTTAAGTAATATAAGGTATAACTTCAGATTTCAGGTTAACTAATATTGACATTAGAGAAAAAATATTGATTCATTGTTATTGATATTGGAGTAAAAACATTAAATAATTAAATCATGGAAAATCGTAAAAAAAAATTACAAGCACCAGCTGTTAAAAAAGCAAGACTCGAAATTTCTGATGATGAATCAGACGACAGTGAAAATCCAAGTAAAAGTAGGTTTGACAGTCAAATGTTAGATAATGAAGAGGTTGTTTTTTTTTCCAAATCAGCTAATAATACTCGAATGAATGATATTAATGAGAATATTGATCATTATGATGCTGTCAGCTGTAACAATAGTGATGAAGATTGTAATGATGATTATAATAATTCTGGTACAGATGATAGTGTTAGTTGTGATAATGATGATGATGATGATGATGATGTTAGTGATAATAATTATCTCGGGAATAATAGTGATGATGATGACTGTGGTTGTGGTGATTCAAGTGATAAAAATGATCTAGATAATGACAGTGATGATGTTCGTGGTTATGATAATATAATAAGTGATAATAATTATCAAAATGATGATGATGATGATAATTCAAGTGAAAATAATTATCAAAATAATAATGATGATGATGATGATGATGATGATGATGATGATGATGATGATGATGATGATGATGATGATGATGATTGAAAAAAATATATTTAACGGTAATACAAAAATAATAGAAATACAAAATAAATTAATTTTGTTTTGCTATTACATATATTTTTTTTACTTGGAAAAATTTTTCATTTATTTATATTTTTAAATAAAATTAACCGAATCTGTTAGCCTTGGATAAGAAAAAAAAATATTAAAATTAAAACATTTGTCTTCATCAACGGCTTTAAGCCAATGTTTAACACTAGCAACTGATTGGAACAGTTCTCGCCGAAAAAAACCAACAATCAAAAAACTAATAAATCACTCACTCAGTTTCTTGAAGAATCAGAAAATGATAATGGAAATAATGATAGTGATAATTAGTAAGTGTGAAGTATATTTATATTGATTGTACTGTTGTATTTTTTTAATATTATGAAGTAATAAATAATATATATAAAAGTAATAGATATAGATGAAAACTTGAATAAAGATTATTATACAAATTATCTGTTAGTAATAATTTTTATTATTAATTTTGCTCTAAAAATATATCACGTGTACAAAATATATGTACATTGATGCAAATATATATATACTCGTTTTGCTCATTCATTACCAAATTATGGAAAATTTATCAAATTTTTCTCTACATTTTTATCAAATCAAGAAAAAAATTTATAAACAAAATAAGTATATGCAAATACTGTGCAATTCAAAATTGGTCTACCATGTTTTTTTCTACCTATCACCTGTCGGTAAGGTGGCCAGTCTAGTAACTTTATGATTAACAAAAATGAGATGAGAACCATTGTTAAATAAAATTAAACTGCCTGAACCAAATATAACTATAACCCTAAACTGTCATCTACAAAATAATAACATTAAAATAAAAATGTATATCCAAATAAATTTATACATGAATAAAAAAAGATCAAAAAAAGTATGAGTAAATGAGTAAATGAGTAAAAGTATGAGTGTATATTTGAAAGTGATAAAGATTCTCTAAAATTATTTATTTGATGTTTTGAATTTTTTGGTTAAGTCTAATTTACTGTAACACGCGACGTCGGGCCGGCGGAAATCCCGACTTATCTCCGACTTTCAATTGAATTATTACTCGGTGTAGTTGACCTCCGACCTGGATGGTATCCGGCACTTGACTGATTGACAGTTTTCCGAATTTGTTTAAGTTGATCGTGACGCTTGTTTCGCGAAACTTCACGACCAATTTAAAAACTTTCGAAATTAACCTCAAAGTCAGGTTCTACCTGTTCTTCGGGTGACTCATCTTTCTCCCACATGAGACAGAAGTTATTCCGACGAATATGGCAGTGTGCGGCAAAGACATTTTACCAGTCATTAGTGCAAGACTGGGGAAACGAGATAACTCTGGGTTTGGAAGTGGTCTCTGAATCTGCGTATTTTGGTCAATTTTCTCGAGTCGAACTGCCTCTTTTTCCACAGCTCGCATGGTTGTGAAGGCACGTGCCGAAATCATTTTTTGAAAAATAAGTAAAAGGTTGCATATGGTATGGATAACGCGTTCGCTATCTGGCCAAGGGGGTGAAGTCTGTTGGAACAAACCCCACATGCAAGAAATATAACTACACACTGAAAAAAAAAATTTCTATCTGACAGAATTTTTGTTCTTGAAAATTTTTAGTATTGAATCATGAAAAAGATTTCTCGATATAAACCGTAAATCTTTTTGAATTATTAAATATTTGATTTGAATTAAAGCTAAATTGTTATTAATAAGAGAAATATTGATCTTTTATTAAAAAAAAAACTTCTTGAATTAATGACTATTAATTTATTGTATTAAGAAATAAACGATTTGAAATGATATGTGTTGAATTATGAACAAAGTTCCTTAATTTTAGAAGTTGGCTTTTTGAATAAAATCGACTCACTTCTTAATATAATAAGTTTACGTCACAATTCAAATCAAAATCTACCTTAATTTTAGAAGTTGGCTTTTTGAATAAAATTGACTCACTTCTTAATAAAATAAGTTTATGTCACAATTCAAATCAAAATCTACCTTAATTTTAGAAGTTGGCTTCTAACTTCAATATATTCAATTATATTCAATTCAATATAATTAATATTAATATTAATATTTTTTGGGCTATTTAATTATATTTAAATATTCATATAATATATATCTAAAAATCAAAAGTAACTGACTGTCAAGTTATTTTTATTAATATAGTGAATTCAAATATAATTAAATAGCCCAAAAAACATTAATAATTTATAATTATATTGAATTGAATTAATATTTAAATAAAATTAAATAATCCTAAAAATCTTGTTATGTAACAGTTAAAATGCAATTCATTGATTTAAATTAGGTTGTAGTTTAAGTGACTAAAATTTTTTTTCAAATGTCAAGCTGTAAAATTAGACTCGGGGTAAAGGCATAGGTTTAGCATTAGGTCGTTCAAATCAAAGAAGCCCGAACCAGCCTCTATCACCAACTAGCCCTGTCTAACACTTGAGGCGTTCTTCATCGAGTTCATCAAACTCTTCCAACTAGAGTCCCATGTACTCGGATTTTCCAATGGCAATTACACGAATCTTGGCTACGGTCAAGCAGATCCGTGGCTTTTGTAGCGAACAACTAATTACTGCAGCAGAATAACAGCTGCGTAATGAAGGATCAATTGAAAATCTGAGTGCATGGCTATTAAATGTGTTCCCGTCACAACAACAGACACAACACCACCCGTTTCATCCTGCCAATAGTCCACCTCGGATGTCGAAGAGACAGAAGCGGCGAAAAGAATACGCACGTGTGCAAAAACTGTTCAAGACCAACATGAGCAGAGCTGTAAATCAAGTGTTGGACGGTGTTGTTGATTCAGTGATTTCCAGTGTGGACATTATGTGCACACACTGGGAACCATTTGTCTCGCAACCGTCTAAACAAGTAGATATGTCTGCAGCGCACAATGAGGATGTCAAATACAAATATGTGTGGCATCCTATTACGTGCGAAGAAACAGCTGCAATTACCATCCCACTTTCTTCTGCACCCGGAGTCGACGGCATCACCTCCAGACAATGGAGAGCGATTCCAGCGAGCATTAAGGCACTTTTTTTTAACATCGTTCTATCTACTCGCGGATTTTCTGAAAATCTGTTAATAAGTAGAACCATCTTTGTTCCTAAGAAAGGCGATCGCAACAACCCTGCTGATTATCGACCAATCAGCATAACATCAGTCGTGGTTCGTCATCTCCACAAAATCCTAGCACAACGCTTGTGTGAAACGGGTTTGATTGATGAGCGTCTTAGCAACGGGTGCGCTGAAAATGTTGCTGTGCTGGCATCAATGTTAGATGACTCAAGGCGTTTATTGAAGGAACTGCATGTTGCTTCTTTGGATGTCGCAAAAGCATTTGACAGTGTCAGCCACTTCGCAATAAGATCTATTCTTAGAAAGAAAGGGCTACCACGTGGATTTTGTTCATACATATCCCGTGTGTACGAAAACAGTGCCACAATGTTCGAGGTCGATCGCCAACGCTCCCATAGTGTCAAAGTCACAAGGGGCGTTAGACAAGGTGACCCGCTCTTCACAGTCATCTTTTGTTTGGTTGTTGATGAAGCTCTTCAAGCTGTAACACCTGATGTCGGGTATGAGTTAGAAGGGCATCGTATTCAAGTGTTAGCATACGCTGACGATGTCATTCTAACTACATCATCCGCCGCGGGAATGACAATTGCTCTTCAAGCAATCGAAGGGAGTTTGTCAGAGAATGGGCTCTTGTTAAATGCAGGGAAATGCGATCAATATACAGACATCTTATTTACAAATTAAAGAAGCCACATGATTTTCTCAGTATACTACTCATATATATAAATTATGTTCGCGAGTCAGTCAGTGCGCCGAACTTAACCGAACGAGAGAGGAACAAAACCCGAGTAGCGTACCCTGTTTAAATCGAGTGGCTTTCCTTTATTTATCACGTGGTGATATATATAAATTCATGCAAATATGGCTGTGTTTGAGAATAAGACCGTAACTTCTCGGTCAGATAGCCGGCTGGCTACAGTCGAGTCTTCCTGGCTGTCTGTCGGAACACGCTCAACAAGTCTGTACACTTTTTAGCTCAACAAAGAAAGAACACGTTTTCCTTTAGTAACAAATTCAGTTTAGTACACATAAATTCAGATCAGATCACTTAAAATTATCTTTGTAAATAATCAATTAGACTGATTAATAACTTCAATAAGTTAGTTATTGTTTATAAGTTCAATAATTAATGTTCAGTGCAAAACAAGGCCGGATTAATATAATCTAGGTTCTGTTTGTCTCATTCAGATCACACATTAACCAATCTTTAACCCAAACTACAGTTTAAGATTTAGTGTACAAAATAATAATTAATAACAACTTCTAATTTAATAATAGTTTAAGTGTGTATAATAGTGTTAAGTGACAATAAATACAATTTTATCAATTGAATATCAAAGCCTGACCAAAGCCAAGTTGGCGCCTTATTTATTCATTCTGCCATCCTATATTTTTCAATTTCAGACAATATAATCATCAATTATTAAACATTTTGGTCCTTCGAGCCGGATAAGAGTGAATAAAGGGACAGTGTCAGTGCATTTAAGTGATAAAAATTGTGATAAAAGTGAAGTTTCGTATATTCAACACGTGTTAGAAACAAGGCATTCAGTTTGCTGAATTTTAAGACCAGTTCACCTCATGTATCAGAGTGTAATAAACTGAGTATAAATTTCAGAAGTACAAAACTTAGTATTATACGCGGTAACTTACACGGTATATTACGTTTAGTCTTAGATTAGTTACAGAACACAAATTAAATTCAGTGGTTAATAACAATTTAATTTGATTATTTTTAAATCATTTAAATATATTAAGTGCAGTTTATTTGTGACAATACCGGTTAATGGTATTTAGGTTTAAATTATCTTGACTCATATGTTTAGTTTATATTTTTTTTCAGTTGCAATTAAGTTTATAAATATTGTGTAAATTCAGTTGAATTTAGTGAATTCAGTTGAACTTATTTAAACTTAGTTAAATTTAGTGAAATTTGTTAAATTCTTAATTTGTTGATTTGCTAAAATTAGTCATTTTAGTTAATTTAGTTTTAGTTAAAACGTTTATCATTTATTAAATAAACAATTAATTGGTGAACATTCAGTGCTGTACAAGTGATATCAAGACAGTTATTACTTATTAGTGAACTTATTCAACTGCCTTATTTGGTATATATACCAAAAAATCGTAAAATTTAGGGCAAATTAACATTATATTTAACTGTAATTTAGTGACACTTAGTAAATTCTAGGGATATTAAGCTATTTATCAATTAATATGCCAGTGAGTCGGAGCAATGAGAATTTGAACTTACCACCATCAAATCTATCAACACATTCATTGCCGACTCACGACAGAATATTAAGAAGCCGAGTCATGGAAAATATTCAACTTCCTCCTCAGCTTCAACTAAAGGTCAATCTACAAATGGATAGAATTGAAACTTTAGAAAGTCTGTTTGTAGAACTTGAACTCAATGTTGATACAATGGTACTTGGTTCAATTACTGATACAATCGCTCAAGCTAAGTACACACATGATGAGTTCTTAACTGAACATAGTAATTTAGTTCAACAATGGCCACCAACATTTGTTGATCATGAATATTTTAAGGCAATACCATTAAGACAAGAGCGTGTCGCCTATAATAAACTCATGCGTTATTTACGGAGCTTAGAAGAAAAACTTAGACCACCAATGCCACCACCAGTGTTTAATGATTTAGTGCCACAACATATGTTATCACGAAGAGCACCACTTCCTGAAATAAAGTTACCTAAGTTTAGTGGTGATTACCGTAAATGGGCTGAATTTAAAGCAATATATGAAGACTTGGTCATGCACAGAGAAGACATATCTGAGTCATCAAAACTGCATTATTTGAAGACAGCTGTTGACAAGACTCCTGCAGATATTATTAGTCATATCCAACCTGAGACTGGCAGTGTTAATGCTGCTTGGAAAATCTTGTCTGACAGATTTGAAAACCCACGATTAATGGCTCAGTCACATTTTGAGAGATTTCATTCTCTGCCACAATTAAGAACACGTACAGCTAGTGGATTGCATCAAATGCACACTACTATTAATGAGACATTACAAATACTTAGCTTAGCTAAAGTTGAAAATCCTGCAGAGAGTATATTGGTTTCTCACTGCACGAAATTACTCGACAATGACACAAGAGAATGCTGGGAGACATATCTCAACAATACCAGCAAAATACCACAGTTCGATCAATTTTTAGAATTCATATCTTCACGAGCTAGAGTGCTCGAAGGTATTGAAAGCAGCTCTACAATTTCTAAACCACAACCTAAGATAACAACAAATAAGACTACATCTGTCCGAAGAACACAAGGCCTTACAGCCATACAACAAAATGATCGTCGAACAAATTCAGGTAGTAGTCCAACAACTTGGATTTGTGATTGTTGCTCAGAAGGTCATCACATGTCTACTTGTGAAAGGTTTCAAGATTCAAATTTGCAACGTAGACTACAAATAGTTAAGAATAAGCATTTGTGCTACATCTGTTTAAGTAGACACAATGCCAAAAATTGCAGAAGTGGATTAAAGTGCACATTTCAAGGTCCATCACAGCAACAAAAGTGTCAACAACGTCATCATACATTATTACATGGAATGGACTTTGGAAAGTTTTTTGAGAACACCAAGACTAATAGTCCGTCAATTCTAACAGCAGCAACTGAGTCCACAGCTACACCTGATCAAAATCAATGAAGTTTCAGTACAATTGTCAGCTTAGAACACACAAATAAGCCAAACTCAGAACACTCAAATAAAACAAGCTTAGAACACACGAATAAGTCAACTTTAGATAACACGAATTGTATTCAATTCATAGATCACTCAGTTAATCATCAAGCACTACATGCACATAGTCAAATGGTGTGCTTAGCTACTGCGCAAGTAATAATCAAGACTCATTTTCAAGAACACTTAGCTCGTTTATTAATCGACACTGGTTCTGAGCTGTCATTTATCACCGAGACACTAGTTAATAATTTGAATCTAACTAAAGTAAGAAGTCCTGTAGAAATACAAGGTATTGGAGGAGTGTCGGTTATTAAAACTAAAGGCAAGGTCAATGTAAAGCTACATTCAGTACACAAGAACAAATATGTAGATATTGAAGCTCACATATTATCAGTAATTACTACGTCAATACCATCGAAAGATTATGAATTGGACAAACACGACTTAGATAAACTCACCCTAGCGGATGAACAATTCAACAAAGCACGTGGTATTGATATAATAATTGGTGCTGATTATTATAGTAAAATTATCAAGCCAAACATTATAAGATTTAAGAACACTGAATTATTAGCACAATTGTCCATCTTTGGATGGTTAATTATTGGTAAACCTTTACCAATAAAAATAAATGATAAATTCAAGGTCGAATCAATAATATTTAGACCTGAATATGAATCAGCTCACACTGCACCAAAACCAATTAATAACTATGTTCAATGCTATCAAGCCAGATCAATAATATCAGACTTAGACCTTGAATCCATACTAAAATTATTTTGGGTGCAAGAAGAACCACCAGATTCTGAACTCAGTTCACTTACTCAAGAAGAGCAACAATGCGAAGATCACTTCAAGTCCACACACTCTCGAGATACTCAAGGCAGGTATATAGTACGTATTCCGTTAAAGGATACAATCAGCACACTGGGTAATTCATATGATACAGCTCACAAATGTTTACAACGTACACTTCGAAGACTTGCACGTGATCAAAATTATAAATTATTATATGATCAATTTATGCAAGAATACAAAGATTTAGATCATATGAGAGAAATACCTGAACACAACTTAGTAAACAACAAACATTACTATCTACCTCATCATGGTGTATTGAGAGAACAAAGTGCTACTACTAAGTTACGTGTAGTCTTCAATGGCTCAAGTAAAACTACCTCAGGAAAATCAATAAATGATATTATGCTTCCTGGTCCAAATCTATTATTAAACATAGTAGATGTTTTAACTTGGATCAGACAATATCCATTTTTATTTTCAACTGATATAACAAAGATGTTCAGACAAATCAAAGTACACGAAGATGACTGGGATCTTCAGAGAATACTCTGGGTTAATTCACAAAATAAAGAACATCATTATCAGCTCACTACGGTCACATATGGTACTCGAGCAGCACCTTACCTTGCAGTTAGAACATTATTACAATTAGTTCAAGATGAAGGTCATAACTATCCTCTAGCTGTACCATCACTACTACAAGGTCGATATGTCGATGATATATTTGGAGGAGGAGATACTCCAAATGAACTTGAAGAAAAGGCTCATCAAGTGAAAGCACTTTGCAAGGCGGGCGGCTTTCCCCTTGCAAAATGGCACTCATCACTGCCATATATAACACAAGACACAACTGATAACACTCAGATCACATTTGACAATTGTGATACTCAAATACTCGGTATTTATTGGTCACCATCTAAGGATACGTTCACATTCACAACAAGTGAATCGAAAAGTGAAACTAAGTGCACTAAACGCCTCATACTATCTCAAATTGCTACGATATTTGATCCTTTAGGTTTTGCTTCACCAGTAATAGTGAAAGCAAAGATACTTATGCAAGAACTCTGGCTTCTAAAACTAGGTTGGGATGACAACCTACCAAGTACACAAACAAACAAATGGTACATTATTAAAAATGAATTGATGAATCTGACGAGAATCTCAATTCCCAGGTGGTTCAATACTTATAAAAATTCTAGTATTGAGCTTCATGGTTTTTCTGATGCATCACAATTAGCAATGGCTGCAGCCATTTACTTAGTAATTCACGAATCGTCGAATGGCGCCAGAAGTACACTTATATGTTCAAAAACAAAAGTAGCACCTTTAAAGAAAATTACAATACCACGCTTAGAACTCACAGCAGCGCTGCTATTGGCCAAACTATCAGATCACTTCAGAAAACAACTGCAGTTTAAGATCACGAACATATACCTATGGACAGATTCAAAAGTAACACTTGACTGGATCAAAGCCCCACCAGCTCGCTGGAAAGAATTTGTGTGCAACAGAGTCTCACAAATTCAACAACTCACTGAACACGCACATTGGCGACACATACCAGGTACACAAAACCCAGCTGACTGTGCATCAAGAGGCATAACATCAGAACAACTTGAAAATCATAAGATATGGTGGAATGGACCACCATGGTTAATACAAGATCAACACACTTGGCCAAAATCTACAAACGAGAACACCGATTCCTGTTTAGTAGAAGAAAGACCAGGAATTACACTTTTAGCAACACATGACAATACAACGAACACTTGGGAGCTCATAAACAGATATTCGTCTGTTACAAAATTATTCAAGATCACATCTTTATGCTACAGGTTTATTTTTAACTTAAAATCTAAACCTTTACAACCACATGAAGCATTAAAGTTAGCCAGAAAATACTGGATTAAGACCACACAATTAGTTCATTTTAAAGCAGAACTACAAATTCTACAAAGACATAACAATTTACCTGCTCATAATGCTTTGAATAAGTTAACAGCATTTTTAGATTCTGAAGGAGTATTACGAGTTGGTGGTAGATTAGAACACGCTTCCTTAACTTATGATAACAAACATCCTGTAATATTGCCAAAAAATTCGCAACTAACAATGCTTTTAATTGAACACGCACACAGAAGCACACTTCATGGCGGTACACAACTCACCTTAGGTCAAATTAGACAACATTATTGGATAATTGGAGGAAGATCTAGTGTTAAATCTAGTATCTTAAAATGTGTGGTGTGTGCTCGACAAAGGGGGATTCGTGCTCAGCAACAGATGGGCCAACTACCTCTTTCAAGAGTAACACCTTCACGAGCATTTGAGAACACAGGCATAGATTATGCTGGTCCAATAATATTAAAAAATTGGAAGTCAAGGGGAGCAAAAACATATAAAGGTTGGATTTGTGCCTTTGTTTGTATGACGACTTCAGCAGCACATATAGAATTAGTTACCGACTACTCAACAGAAGGATTTCTTGCCACCTATAAAAGGTTTATATCAAGACGAGGAATCCCCGCACACATATATTCAGATTGTGGCACTAATTTTATTGGAGCTGATCGAGAATTAAAAATTCTATTCACTCAGTACACGAAAGAAAATCAAAATCTTCAAACTAAGGTTATAGAACACACAACTCAGTGGCACTTCAATCCTCCAGCTGCACCTCATATGGGTGGCAAATGGGAGGCCTTAATCAAATCAATTAAGTATCACCTCCACCGTACGATCGGAGAAACAAAATTGACGTATGAAGAAGCTTCTACTTTATTAACACAAATAGAAGCCATACTCAATTCAAGACCACTAGAACCACTTAGTGATGATCCAACAGATCTTCTCACACTTACACCAGGACACTTTCTAATTGGAACACCATTGCAAGCATTACCAGAGCCATGTTTAACAGAATTGTCTACTACGAGATTGTCTAAGTGGCAATTTATACAACAACGTGTACAACAGTTCTGGAAACAATGGTCAACTCAGTACTTGCAAAGACAACAGTCAATTTCTAAATGGTACCACACTAATAACAAAATCCAAATTGGATCTTTAGTTTTGATTTCAGATGAACGGACACCTCCTGGTAGATGGCCTTTAGCAAGAGTTACAGAATTATTACCAGGTTCAGATCAGTTGACACGAGTAGTAAAAGTTAAAACTGCTACAACTACTTTAATCAGACCACTTAGTAAACTCATTATTCTCCCTATGAACACCAATCAAGCATCAGCAACAGATTGCTGATGGCGGGCGGAATGTTTGAGAATAAGACCGTAACTTCTCGGTCAGATAGCCGGCTGGCTACAGTCGAGTCTTCCTGGCTGTCTGTCGGAACACGCTCAACAAGTCTGTACACTTTTTAGCTCAACAAAGAAAGAACACGTTTTCCTTTAGTAACAAATTCAGTTTAGTACACATAAATTCAGATCAGATCACTTAAAATTATCTTTGTAAATAATCAATTAGACTGATTAATAACTTCAATAAGTTAGTTATTGTTTATAAGTTCAATAATTAATGTTCAGTGCAAAACAAGGCCGGATTAATATAATCTAGGTTCTGTTTGTCTCATTCAGATCACACATTAACCAATCTTTAACCCAAACTACAGTTTAAGATTTAGTGTACAAAATAATAATTAATAACAACTTCTAATTTAATAATAGTTTAAGTGTGTATAATAGTGTTAAGTGACAATAAATACAATTTTATCAATTGAATATCAAAGCCTGACCAAAGCCAAGTTGGCGCCTTATTTATTCATTCTGCCATCCTATATTTTTCAATTTCAGACAATATAATCATCAATTATTAAACATGAGAATAAAAAGACGCTTAAGAAAAGACAATGAAATTTCTAGAACCATACTAATTAATTCTTACCTTTCAATTGTAGCAATCTTGTAGCAATCACCAATAATTATATATGTAATTATATAAATATATATTATAAACTTATATTGTATTTATATTGTTTATATTATAAATATATATTATAAACAATAGATAAAGTTTTATTTTCTGTTAAATATCTGACACAATCACTATGTTTTTCACTGTTCTTTTTTTAATCCTTTTATATATGTCACACATACACTTTATAAATTTTTTCGAGCATATAATGCACTTATCACAATTAATATTTTATTCTTTTAAAAATTATTTATATAATTATTCATTAAATAATGGTTTTGGATACACAAAAACGACCCGCGTCGTACAATGGCCAATAAAACAATGCTGACGCTCAGAGTCTCAGAGGGGGTTAATTCGGTCTCTCGAGGACAATCGAGGATGACCGAATTTTTCTTTTTAGTGGTACTATAAAGGAAACACGGGGCAGCCCTTAATTTTTAACGTCGTGCCCTGTGATTTTCACCGGATAGAACTAACTTAAAAATATTTCTGGGATTATCTCGGGGCAACACCTATTTAATATAAAAGTTACCCTCAGAAAATCTTAATTTAAAAAAGTAATAAAGAAATATACAAAATCACGGGGTTACACGGAATCTTTCCAAGTAGCTCCCATGAATATGCAACCATAAATTGTTAAAAAAGACGTGGGTGGTCATCGAGTCCATACGATCGGGATTACCACGTGAAAAGATAAGTGAAATTCTCTCCGTGTACTTAACATAAATTCATGCAAATTCATGTAAATTCTCGCTCTCTAACTTTACTATAAGTCCATTTTGGTTCTTTGGCACATTATTTGTCACCTCATCATTTTGATTTTTATTACCATATGTTTGAGTATTAGATTCATCCTGAAAATAAAAAAGAATTATTAACCATTAAGTTTTAATATTTTTAATCTTAATCAGCAAAACGTTTTTAAAAATAATAAAGTCTAAAACAATAAAATACAACACTGAAAATATGTATTGAAAAAAGCCCGCGCTGGCGGGATGGACGGCGAAAATAATGATGGCGGATTTGGCCTGTTCGTGTGGGGCGTTTGGCGTGCGCATCTCTTAGATATGTGGTCGCCCTGATTTCTTGTCAAGATCGTAATGTCAACATGCTCTGCAGGCCTTGTCGCTGTGTTTGCATATGCCAAGAACGCTGAATAAACTTTGTAAAAGTTTACTTACCAACTGGAAATGTTGATGGTAATGGATGAGATTGGCAATGTCAAATCTGTAGAGCAAACCCAATTTCTCATTTAAATGAAAATTGTCATCATTTACAAATAAGTGAAACATGTGTTCAATAAGAACAACAAGTAAATGGTCAAAATCCACGTTGTCCATTCTGTCGTACACCAGGGGAAACGACCAGAGTTAGATTTATGCAAAACAACCAAGTCTAATTTATTCTCTTTTTTTAATTCAACGACTATGTTTTTTTTTTTTTTTTTTTTAAGACTATTGTTTAATTATTTATTATTAAAAGTTTTTAAATAGACTTAATAATTATCTATATTCAAAAAAAAAGTCTACAAGTAACTTACAATAAAAAAAAAAGATATTTTTTTCTGTTGCATATTAAACAAAAAACAAAAAATCAAAAAAAAAAAAAAAATATCTCCAAATTTTCAACTTGTCATTAAAAAGACATTAATTATTATTTAAATAATAATAAAACAATAAACTAAAACAATAAAATACTAAAATAATTATTCATCATACTATTATTTAATATATCATACTAATATCAACAACAGCTTGTTTGTGAATTATGTTTGTAAGTATTTAAAAAAAAAAAATAGAAATAATAAATAAATCAATAATAATAAATTTTCTTTTTTGTTTATTAAATATATAAATACATGTATTTCAAAATTTGAATAAAAATTCAAAAAAAGAAATAAAAACATTTGATTAATAATTAAAGATCATAGAAGGCCGTCGCGTATCAAACAATAGATCGGTAAGAAAGGAATTCAGAAATCGATATAGTTTTGGGAAAAAGCCGAATTTCAATCTTTTATGTTATGAAGAACTATATCTATATTCTTTAATAGATTGGAATCTTTAGTCATGAACCTATATTACAGTAATTAAGGAATTGATAACTATATTATATAACAGAAAAAAAAATGAAAAAAAAGCAATGATCTTGTATTAGAACAAATATTTAATATAGAATATCAGTTTTCTTATTCTTAATTAACCAAATAACTTTGTGGAATAAAAAAATTTCGGAAATTACACGGCAATTGACTATTTTTTTCGTTATAATTTTTATAACGAAGGTTTCTTCATCAAAATTAATAATACTATTTTTAACGTGTGTTTTAAATCTGAATTTAGGTATAAATATTTCCGTAAGTGAAATAAGTTGTGAAGCTTACAAGACACTACATATTATATTGCCATATAAAATATTAATTTTATTTTGTTGCTCGATGGAAATTATCTATTCGGTCGACAATAACTCGATAGATAAATTGATAACATCTTCGATCTTCAAGTAGATTTTTAAGCAAATAAAATTTTAATATAATCAACGAATCTCTAATAACTAACATAAAGTACGAAAAAAAAATCAAGTAATTACGATTGTTATAAATATCGAATTTAAACATATAATGTTTAAAATATTTATAGGATAAATTATTTAAAATTTCAGCATTTATATACAATTTTTCAATCATTGTTGATAAGATCCTTCAAGTTCACACTATTTAAAATTTATAACATGTGTAAATTGGTAGTTAATAAATTCATTATCACGACCTCAACAAATTATGCAAGGTGTTTCGTAAATCGCGCACGTGGGGATAATAACGTTCTTGATAAAAATTTAAAAAAAAAATAGTTTTTTCAGCTAAGGTCTATGTTGATTTTTATTAATTTATTTAACTTTTTTTTCAGTGTAAATTCATTCAAATCGGTCAAATAATAAACCATAATAAACCCGAACTTGGTTGTCATGAATATGTGTGTGTATGTTGGTGAGTTGCGAGTTGCGCAGGGGTAAGATATTATGGGGCACTACTTTTATGGCGCGTAATGCAGCGTAATCATGGAGTTTAACAAAGAAGGTAATCTGTGACGTCACACAATGTATTAGGATAGGGAGCTGTTGAGGATGATGGAATGGAGCAATTTAGTAACATTATCGGCCACTGACGGCACTAGTCTTGGTAGGTACCGAAGTCAAAATCACATGTTTTTTTGTTTACTACTTATTTTTGTGTCAAGATAATTATTTATGAGTAAACAAATAGCTAAAAAAAAAGATTGACTCAAAAAACGACAATTTATTAAACAATTTCTGCTGGATAAAATATCTTTTTTGCTGCATCTATTTTCTTAGCTATTCTTTCTCTAAATTTTGAATAAATAAAAGTATGTAAATTATTTTTAAATAGACAAATAGCTAAAGAATTAGATGGACCCAAAAAATACTTATTATAATATTTATTAAATACTTATTGCTGGGTAAAATATTAAAAAGAAAAAATAGGGTGCAATTATTTATTTAAAAAATAAAAAATAAATATACCTAAGAAAATAGATGTACTCAAAAAAATATTTTACTCAGCAATAATTATTTAATGAATTGTCTTTTTTTGAGTTAATCTCATTCCGTATAGCTAATTGCTTTTTAAAAATAATTTTCAGGCATTAATTAGATGCATCCATAGACAATATTAATTTTTAAATAAATAAATGTATTTTATTTTTTTACACAAAAAAATACTTTAACTGAGCCACACAATAATAATAACATATGACCTTGACTTCGGTACCTACCAAGACTAGCGCCATCAGTGGCCGATAATGTTACTAAACTGCTCCATTCCGTCATCCTCAGTAAATTTTGAGAGATTATCCTCCTTATAGACATGAGCGTAATGCACTACATGCTTTTCGACAGGATAATAATAATGGTTCACGACGCTTGAGTTTGATTGGCCAATTTAAAATCTTAATAACGTTGCGAAAAATCATTGTAGACCTTAGCTGAGAAAACCCTTTTTTTAAAAAAATTTTATCAACAACGTCATTATCCCTACGTGCGCGATTTTCGAAACACCCTGTATATTCAATCCAAAATTTTATATCCCCGAATATCAAAAAGTTAAGTTGAAGCAAATTCTATGTTACTCAAAAATTATTAAGCATCATTACTAAGATATTATTTTTAATTTAATATTACAAAATATTTTTTTCGAATTAATAAACTGAAATAAAAAAATAACAATAAAAGTTACAATGATATTATTTCAATAACTGGTTTTGAATTTTGTTTCATTTATTAATGGATCATAGAAAGATCAAAGCATATAGAAATTTATGATAAAAAAGAAGGTGCAGCAACATGCTCAACTACGTGATCAACATTATCAGAATTCCTTAGCTCACTTGTTGAGCTATCGATTTTTTTTTTGTTCATCTGATGAATCATCATCAATTTTGCAACTTTCTGCATCATCACCGATGCAACAACACCTATAAGTTATATTAATACATTATTAGATTTATTTATAATATACTTTTAGACAAAGTTAATTATAAATATTGATTTTTTTTACTCTCCGTTAATTATGACACTGTCAATATCATCCACAATTTCAATAAAACTGTTACATCCACAAGGACATACTATAAAGTCTCCTTCTTGATATAATCCACAACCACATGGACAATGAATACCTTTTTTTTTCTCACCAACATTTTCAATTACTTCAGTACTGATGGATAAATTTTTTCTCATGGTTGAAGATTTTTCATCCTAGATAATACATCTAACACTGTATAATTTTATTTACTTCAATTAACCTACTGAATAAAAAAAACAAAAAAGAAGAAAATAACATACCAAAATTTTATGAAATAATGGCTCGTCAAGAACTTTTTCATTTTCGTTATTGTCTTTTCTACAAATCTCACGATTTGATAGAGCATCTACAGAAACGTTAAAGGTTTCTTTCGCTTTCAATGATGAATCACAGTTATCAATAGAATTATTTGACGTTAAATTACTAATAGAAGGTGACTTTACTCTGTTTCTGTCAATGTTAGTACTATTTTCATTTTCATTAATATTTGTTGAGTAAATATTCATCCAATCTTGTTCATCACATTTACATTTATTTTTACATTTTTTGCAAACCCATTTGCCATTTAAAAAAACATCTGGACCCCATTCATGACAATTGCAAGGTGACTCAATTTGTCGATCAGTCGAGTTCTGTTGAAAAATATATATTCAACCTTGAAAAATATAATTTCAATTGAGCTAGTTGATAAACAAATGTAAATTTTTTTTTTTTTTTTGGAAAACATCTTTAATCTGGAAATTTACTTACTGAAGGTGATGATGATGATAATTCAAGATTTTTCAGTGACAATGCAGCTTGCTTTATAGGATTTTCGAGATCATTCAAAGACAAATTCTGTTAAAAATATTAAGAAAACTGATTTTTAATGCACATAAACATTTTATTCAATTTTTTATATTTATATTTTTACCTTAGCATTATTTAACATATCTTCAAGATCATCTGCAAGTTTAAGAAGATAATTATTTTGACTATTCACTTCTGTCAATTGAAATACTGCGTCATTAACCTCATTAGTAATTTCGTTATAGCAATTAAGATTTCCACATTCTCGATAATGATTTTCAATATTATTAGTTGAATTATTAAACGACAAAAAATTACCCATCGTCTATATTTATGTAATTCGATATTTAATAACTTTCTATTTACGTATTTTTATATTTTTATCTAAAAGATTCCCAATATGTATTTTTTTTTTAAATTAGAAAATAAAATAAATAATAAAAAACAAAACAATGATTAACCACCATTTTGTATTTTTATGGTTTTTTTTTTTTTTTTTTTTTTTTTTTTTTTTTAAAATAATTATATAGAAAATAAAAATT